>MU380336.1:43060-72980 GCA_022495085.1 Xylaria sp. FL1042
GCCCCCCCCCCCCCCCCACCCCCCCACCCCCCCCACCACCCCCCCCCCCCCCCCCCCCCCCAACCCGACTGACTACCTAACGGACAACGTCCCATACTTCTTCCATCTCTCCATCCCACCAAACTTGTGATCCTGTGTTGCATATTCTCGATTCCTCGTCATCTGCAATCCCGCCATCCGCCCCCCTCTCACATCCATTTCGTTCAACATGGCTGAGCAAGTCGACCTCACCACCATCCCGATCTCGCCCAATGGCGATAAGGCTGATGGTGCCTCCTCTACCGATACGGATGGTAAACTCATTACAGTCTTCCATGACCAGGATAACTTTAACGTCAAGCATCCTCTTCAGAACCGATGGACCCTCTGGTTTACCAAACCGTCCAGTGGCAAGGTGGGTTTGACTTTTGTCTGACATCATGTCTATCGCGCGTCTCGTCTCGCAATTTAGGCGTCCTATATGCCGATGCCCAAAACAGTATCGACTAACATCTCTTTCTATGTCTAGGGCGACAACTGGAATGATTTGCTTAAAGAGGTCATCATCTTTGACACGGTTGAGGAGTTCTGGGGCATTTACGTAAGTGTTCCTCAACATGCTCTACATGAAACAAGGAGTTCACTGTTTGTACACCGATCGACTAACGTTTCTACCTCTGCCCCCAACAGAACAACATCGCTCCCGTTTCCGAACTAGCTATGAAGTCAGACTACCATCTATTCAAAGAAGGTGTGCGGCCCGAGTGGGAAGACCCCCAAAACAAGCATGGTGGCAAGTGGTCCTACCAGTTCAAGGAAAAGCGTAGCATCGACATCAACGAGCTATGGCTGCAGACCATGATGGCCGCTATTGGTGAGACCCTCGAGGACGATGATGATGACGAGGTCATGGGCGTTGTTGTCAACGTCCGCAAGGCCTTCTTCCGTATTGGTGTTTGGACTCGTACTATCGGCAAGAGTATTCCCGGTCGCGGTGATGGTGATGTCTCTGGCGGAAAGGGCCGATCTCCAGAGAAGGGCCAGAAGATTCTCCTTGCCATTGGCAAACGGTTCAAGGAGATCCTTAAGCTCCCTCCTAACGAGAACATCGAATTCTCTGGCCATACCGACGCTGCACACTCTGGCAGCACTCGAGCTCGCGCCAAGTTCGTTGTCTAAACTACAAATCTGGGCGTGAGAGCCACACAGCCCGTCGTGATTTTGATCAGACCATCCATGCTCAATAATATACCAGTATGATCACCAAGTGGCTGCTGAAAATGACTCGCTTCCTGTGTTGGGGGAAAGAAGGTGAATGGTATTCATATCGGAATGAGATACTCGACACCTGCGTTGCCTTTTTCCATCAATCATATCATTTTGTAAGCCTGAAGTGGGCGAAAATTGTTCTGCTCTCATTGATTGCTGCGGGCACGGAATGCCAGAACGGAATGAATTACGACAGCACATAATTATATATAAAAAAACATTCGTGGAATTCTAACACCTAATTATGTTGTGAAATGTGGCGTTGACTTCAATTTGGTGTGAGGAGTAAACAAGCTGAATGACCTGACATTCGTAACTATCTCTCCAGTAGACCTACTGAGTAGTTGTTCGTTTGCGTAAGTGCCCTTACTGCGTACTCCGGTGTTTGCCATAGCGGCCACACCGAATTACATCTGATTGAGGCCACTATGAACCTATATAGAAGAGACTGACTAGCTAGTAAAAGCTCTTGGTGATGATGACTTTTTATTTCTACCTTGAATTATAGACTAGGGCCATGATTGATTCATTGATTTACTGAATCGTTACGTGCGCTATTTCATTGGACTATGGTCATAATGATAATAATGGTGAAGAAGTAGATTTTGTTCACCCTGGTAGCTGTGTCGCGCATTGTGTGTTTTGGGTATCGAGCAACGGTACGCGTTGAGACGGGGGATTCGTCGGCGGCGGGATGGGATGGGTTATTGGGAGTAGGCGTATTCATGTATGTATGTGTACTGTATGTAGGCGGCGATGTGAGGAATTGTTTATAATTCATTGAATCTTCTATCTATGGACCAGTCACATGGAGGCATCTGAACGTCTCAAAGAGGCTAATTTCCTCAATTAGTAAATAGCAACTATGAAGACTTAATATAATGTGTGTAATTGCTATGTACGCTCAGTGTGGTATATATAAGGTATAGACGAGTTTTCCCATCTATTAAATAAAGAGGCGAGTAAGGAAGTGTATAATGCTAGCCCCCTATTTTCGACCATATGCAAATACTCCTCTAATGCCTAATGCCCGCCTGGGTTGATCAATTGTAGGAAATGCTTATTTCGAAATCACCCTCAAAGGAATATGAGTCACCACTTCAGAATTGAGAAATCCTGGATATGGTGGACGTGATTGGGTCACCCTTTCCCCTAATTCTTCTTACCTGCTCTACCCTTCTTGAATGTGCTCTGGGACTTCACATCTCATCTCCGCTGAAATCATCTTGAAAGACTTCGCGCACGAGATTCTTTTTATTGATTTTGCCCATTGCATTCCTGGGGATATGATCAACGATCCTTAGGACTTGTGGGATCTTGTAATTTGCCAACCGGCCCTTCAGGGCTCGGCGCATATCCATGGGTTTCCAGCCTTCTGGACAAATCGTGCGATCAAGAATGGCGACGGCGCCGACCTTCTGTCCCCATTTTCCTGATGGGACTGCTAGGACGGCGGTCTCGAGTATCTCTGGCAACGATAGAAGTTCACGCTCGACTTCTAGAGCTGATACCTTCTCGCCGCCAGATTTGATGATATCTGCGCTTTGCCGTCCCAGGATAAAATACATGGGACCCTTGGCCCAATCGCCGCTTGTCCCGCTACCGGCCGGTTTGGGCACATTCCGCCGTACCGCAACGTCTCCTGTCCTGAACCACGGTCCCTTGCCGTCGTCAGATGGTACAAATTCTTTCGCGGTGGCTGTGGGATTGGCCCAGTACTCGCGGAATACATTCGCACCGCGTAGTTGGATCTCTCCCGATCGGTCCACCACATCGGAGGGAATGATTTCGTTCGTATCTGTATCGAAAAGGCGAGCCTCGACGCCGGGTAGAGGCCATCCTACGCTGCCATCTACGCGGTCATCGAATTCTAGACCGCAAGATAACGCCATGCCAACCTCTGTCATACCATAACGCTCCAAGAGCACGTTACCTCGGCTAAGATCCTTCCAGGCACGCTTGACCGGCGTCGGGAGGGCGGCGGATCCCGAAATGGCAACCCGCATATGCTCAGGACTAGTGGCGACGCGACCGGCCTCGGCAATTTCCGGTGATAACGCCTTATGTGTAGAGAGGAGACGGGTATAGACCGTCGGCACGACAGTGAAGAACGTTATCTTCTCCCTGCACATATTAGCGAACTTATCCTCCAGCACTGCATTACTGATAGTGCTATTTGTATGCGTTGCTCCACTGGGTAGTGGTATGGCCCGAGTAGCCTGTGGGCGGACCACCTCATTCAAGTCCAAAGTCAATTGGCTGATTCGTGCGGATTCTTGAGGCGACAGTGTCACACCGGCCGTGTCGGAGGAGCTATTTGACCCAGACGATAAACGAATAATCCCATATAACTCGGCGGCAATTTGACTGATCCTGGTCGCATCTGCAGGGGATAATGTCGTATCTATGCTCACGGGCGTTGTGGCACCAGTGCTGCATGCTTCTGAGACCGTGCGACTCAGGGTACTGGGTAGGGATATGTAAGAAAGAGCTTTGGTGGGGATGCTCGCGGGGATGCTCGGGGCGCCGTTGGCAACAGCATCCGCCTTTGAAGATTCGAGGAACGGGTTTGCAAAACGTCTCCATACAATATCTGCATTGAACGGAAACAGGAACTCGATAACACTCCCCGCAAAGAGAGGAGTAATAATGGCGTTAACAGTGCCATGAATATGATGTAAGGGTAGGATATGAAGCAGCCTATCTTGTGGGGTGTACTTCCACGCTTCAATCAAGGCACGGCTTTGTGCCGTGAGGGCAGTTTCGGGGATCAGAACACCTTTCGGTCGTGCTGTTGTGCCCGAAGTATATAACATCATGCCTGCTCCCTCAGTATCGGCATCTTCCGTGATTGTAACCGTATCGAAGGTAGTGTTGTCTCGGCCAAGCCCTAGGTGTTTCGGCAATTCGAACGACTTTAGGGTCGGTGTGAATTCGGGGTCTGTATTTGGCGAGGGTTCAGGCCATGGGGTCTTGAGTACTCCTTCTGCTTTCGAAGCGAACTTGGCTGAATGAAATAGCAGGGAGGCCTGAGACTGAGTGAGGATATACTGCAGCTCGGGTGCAGGGAAAGGAGGCGAAAGGGGTAGTGCGATTGCGCGCGAGGCAAGGATGGCGAGAAATGTCACTATTCCGCGTAAGTAGGCGACGGGATGTGGTTGTATGGCAGCGTATTGTGTAGTCTGCATTGGATAGCTTGCGTACCGACATAGTCGTAGCTGTTTTCTACGAGGAAGGCGATGCGCTCCCCACGGAGATCCGTCGTGCCCGCGGCAGCGTATATCTGGTCGCGTGCTCGACAGACATCTGGAAGTAGCTCGCCATATTTGAAGGACCGGCCAGAAACACAATGCGCGACAACAGTGGAGTTAGGATCGTGCCGTGATATGGCCTCGAAGATGGGGAATTTAGGTAAAGCGAAGGTGGAAGCCATTCTGAGCGAAGCGGGCAATGGTGTGGACTGAATCGCAAAGGAGCGGCGAAAACATGTGGCGGCACTCGAACAACGCCGTCTGGCTGTATAAGTAGCGAATGTGGTGCCCGATGCAGGGCCAATATTACTACACCTAGAGATGGTACGAGAAGGAGAGGAAATAGTGGCGACGGTCAGCGAGTGGAGAAACGAGCATTGAGTGTTCGTTCGGCAGATCGTGGTGGTAGTGGTATTTGAAGCAGCAGCAGCAGCAGGAGCAGTCAGCAGCACCGGCGAAGAGTTCGAAATACGAACGATGGGACGCAGTCTTCTTCCCCCACCAAGCAACCACATTCCGGGTGGGCTTCGGACTTGGTGTGCTGTCAGGGGTGGTCGTGGGATTCCGCTAGTATCGTGGCAGAGTTACGCGACCCTGAAGAGGCAATGTATGGCCCGGGCGACCTAAGAAGAAAGTGTAGCTTTATTAAACCGCATGAAGCGGGTTGATCGTCATCGACCAGCGAGCTGTTACGCCGCTTGCAGGTTAATGTCGAGATTAAAGTTGGATGGATGGATGGATGGATGGATGGATGGATTCCTTGATGTGACAATACTGTATAGTTGTATCGAGGAAGTACCTAACCTAGTCCAGGTACAAGATAGCATTCATTACCACTGCAGCATCGATGAGAGCCAGGACTGGGATGGAGGAGGAGCATGTACGGTTTGGTACCCATGCATGCCGCCAAGAGTGTTTAGCCTGGTGTGAATTGACGGGATCCGATGGCCTGGCGAATAGGAGAGAGCTAAGGGAGCAAATCGATAGTACTAATCCGTTAGACCCGTTGGAATTGGCCGGTGAAGCGGTGTGGTCGATTTTAACGGCTATCCTACCTAGTATACAAACCGTTGGGAGTTGGCGGGATTCAAAGCCGTCGTCGCGATGTCGATAGATTAAGGTCTAAGAACGATGTCGATTGGGAGTTTTCGGTCCTGTGGGCCAAAGCCGATGTAAACCTTACTGTAGATCCCATAACCCACTAAGGTCCCTAGAAGCATAGGTAAGGTACAAGGTGGCTTTCAGGGGTTAGGCGGCTGGTGCAGTGGCTGAACCACCTATATAAAAGCACCTAGGTACCTATAACTACTGCTGCACTATACTAAGTACATACTACGTAGTATACTTAGGTACCCGAGAAACATATTATCGAACCATTAACACGATAAATCTCAACTCGAGTCCTTCTATCCCCGGGGCTTAATGACAATCGTAAAATCAGAGACCTCCCGCTATCAAATTTCCCTCGGAATTTGCGAGAATTATTTCATTGATCCTACGGGGACTTGATATCGGAAGACCGGAGCTCTATCGAGAGACATCCTCGGCAGTGCAACAATCCTACTATATTAATCGGACATCCCCGCCGGACACCGAGATCGCCAGGTCGCTTTGATGTTGCGCCGAACCGCGGCCTCAGTTTTAGCACCGACTGCACTGGTCAGGGCATCGTCGCCTGTACTGCTATTCCCTAGACGGCTGCTAGCTACGGGGACAATGGCGTCGGAAACTCCCATGGAGGATGCTATTCGGACTAAGGTGGGGGCTATCAACTTTTCTGTCTCGTCTTATTCCTATCCTTTATGGAATCGAACTGTGATCAATGATCGGTTGTACACGGGTTCTGAATATTGCCTTAGAGATTTAGATGAGGCAATGAGACTAGCGCGACGTATTAAGTGAATAATAGACTCAGCGACTAACCATTATGTGACGACGAGTAGGTCACGGAAGCACTCAGCCCTTCACGGCTAGAGATATTCAACGACTCACATAAGCGCAAGTCCCCTCATCCCTCCCAATCCTGCTCCAAACCTTGTACATACGCCAGACTAACACATCCCCAGACGCGCACCACAAGCCCATGCAAGGAAGCACGTCGCGCGAGACACACTTCCGCCTGGTCATCACCTCCGAGGCCTTCAAGAGCAAGATGCAGCCGGCGCGCCACCGCCTCGTGTACGGCCTACTGCGCGACGAAATGGCAGCCGAGGGCGGTATCCACGCGCTACAGCTACGGACGATGACGCCCGAGGAAGAGGAGCGGCAGAAGGCGAAGGAAGAGGCTGAGAAGGAATAGAGGGCCTGTAGGATCTATTCGAAGAGGAGTGTGGCTTTTTACAGGTGTATAATTAGAAGTTATAAAACATGAGTTGGGCTCACTAGATATCTAGATATCTTCACCTGTTAGAATGTTATTCCTTGAGTAAGAATGAAATCATTTTCGCGTGAGCGTATTTATTGACATTAAACGTGTGCTGCAACGATTCAATCATGGGGGTATCTAACTTCCTAACTAACAAAGAACAGTTTAACGCCCACAAGAAATATTTATTATACAATAATTTTTATCCCTCAACCTTGCGGCCGTTCACCGCTTTTGTTCTGATGTAGGAGTGTTGCTTATAGAAGCCGAGCTGGCAATGCTGTCCCTCCCCGAAAATCGTCTCTTGAAGTGCTTTGCAAGTTTACGCCTACGCCTCTCTTCCGGGTCTTCAGTAGTTTTCGCTTTCTCTTTTTTCTTGATCGATTCCGGTACAACGGAGGTTTTAGCGGTGTTCTTGGATAGCGCCGAATGGTTACTGACCGTGCTGCCTGAATCAGACCACATCCTACTGTGGGTGGCTGGCGTACGGCCCAATGAGACTCGCTTGGCTCCTTCAGAACGGAGTTCATTGGTTGCAAATCTCTTGTGCATAGTCGACTCCGAAAGGGACCGTGTTAGCCCCTCGCGTTGTGCTGGTCGGGCGTCTATTCCGCCAAAGGATTTATGATGTGGTGTTTGTTGGTTGCTTGTAGAAGGCGGCAGTCTTGGCTTTGGAATCGATGTTAGCATAGACGTTCCGACCTCCCTCTCTGCTGTCTCCGATAGCTTTCGTATGGGTTCTTTTCCCTTGGATTGCTGCAGATGCGCGGGGTATTCCGAAATATGACTCTTCTGAGTACATGGCACTGCATAACCGTTAACATCTGAATGCTGGCTTGACCCTTGGCTAGAAAAAGCGCCCAAGGACATTCGCGCAATTTCGAGTTCGTTTGGATAGAAGTTGAGTATCGATTGCAGGTTCTGACGTGTTACGACCCTCGAAGTATATAAAGGGTCATCGTCAATTTCGTTGTACCATTCAATCGCCCTTAGCGCTTTGCGGGGGGGTTGTTCTTCATCGCAATCTTTGATGTAAGGCAGGTATCCTGCAACCCAAGCTCTAATGAAATCATCATACAAGGATGTTCGAATTCTGCGATGCTGTAGCTGTATGTATATACATGCGGTTATGAAATCTTGTATCGTTCCATTATAATCTGGGTACGTAATTGTGTAGTGGACGAAGGGAGCTTCCCAGCTCTTAGACACTTCGGCTGGTTGGGCGGCAGTCTTAGCCATCAGTGCAATCTCTTTGGGTGAGAGACGAGCGCCAATCGGCCCTGACTGCATTTGCACAGGGGAACATAGTCCTTGAGCCGAATGGTTATTGAGATTGTTGGAGCCAAAATTGGCGCCATGCGTCAAATTTTGGCCTGGTTTGACATCCTGATCCCCTCTGTGTTGTTCGCTCTCAGTATGCTGATCGTTTGATGTAGACGGCACGATGAATGATGACGTATTGTCAGTAGACAAAGAGCTTTCCACACCCGCATTGTGACCTAGAGCGACAGTGGCTTTATTTGAGCCTCCATTGATATTTAAGTGTGATGAGGCAGTGCCCTGTTTAGGTCCGCGATATAGATCGGGGACACTCTTATATACGTGAGTTTTTGATTTGAGCTTCCGTTGCGGATCTGAGTGCTTCGAAATAGTTATGGAGCCAGTCTGTGTAGGTTCCTCAAATGTGCATGGAACGACCTGGGCTGAGGGAGGCGTTGCTAGCATTGGTACTAATAGTGCTGATTTGTTAATGGGCATAGGACTGTAGGTTAGGGCAGCTGGAACTTCAACTTCAAGCTCATCCTCGTGTCCCTGGCTGCTCTGTGGAAATTCAGGCAGTTTGGAATGCCCTAGCAGGGAGGTCACGACAGTAGGATGAGGTGGCGATTTCTCGGGAAGCTGTGTTAAAAACGGTTGGCTTTGTTCCTCGATGTCAACTTTTGGTGGTATAATCTCAGGCTCAGAACTTTCTGGCCATGAGGTCAGCTCATCAGCATCGTCGTCGTTGTCGTCGTCATCGCCGCCGCTGCCACCTTTATCCTCCTTCCGGACACGAGGCGGCAGTGATGACTGGCTTCCCGATGGCTCGGGAGCAACTGCATCATCTTCCGTATGACCTGAGGACTCAACAATGTGATCTGACCCTGCTCTTCTTTTCTGGCGGATGTATGCGGCTTTCACTTGGTCCAGCACATCAGGTGGTACATTGAGAAAGCCATTAGGCCGTCGGCTCAGAAGACTTGCCCATGACTCGTGTCCGGTTAGAAGCTTCTTTTGGGCACTAGAAATCTTGACTAGATGATGTCGAATCGCCGCCTCACCAAAAATCTCGGAAGGAGACGAATCTGGTGTCGACGAGGTGGTATTGAGAGCCGATTCAAAGTTGCTGGCCATACTTGGCGCTACCTATTTGGAGAGAGGGCCACGATTCACTGTGGCTCGTAACATGAGACTCTGTTCATTGAACCACGGCTTATCGTGCATATGTAGCAAACCGAAGATCAATTTTTTTACTAGCACCTACTAATTATCCGGGGAGACATTGTTGGATTGTCGAACGGGCGGGGTGCGTAATACGGCTAGACGGGAGTGTAGACATCTCTAGAACCGTGGGTCTTGTATACACGCGTATAGCAACCGCGAAGAAGGGTGATTGCGGGGCACGGAAAGAATACGAAATCACGTGCCTCTGAAACTAAATCGTCGTTGCTCTTTGATGGTGCCTTGCAGCTGCCTCTACGAGGTACCTATTGAGGTACTCAAGCTCCACACTATACGTGAAGATCAGGCCAGCCATTTCCTACTGCAAAAGTACCTCAGCCCAGATTCATACTATTCAGGTACATTCTCTGAAAGACTTGGGTAGCGGCACCACCACTACTCCACCAAACTGCGTCACCAATGCGTGGTCTGCGAGCACCACCTTCTTGTAAGACGCCGGTACTGCAGCGTGCCTATTAGTAAATACATACAGTACTTATCCAGTACCTACTTCTATCCTTTATATCCCTTTTCAGTACTTCGCAGTTGTTCACGCCTCTTGGACCCATTTCTGAGAATAGGAGTCCTTGCCGACTCCCGTGTCGTGTATCTTCGCCATGTTCCTTTTTACATTCAAGTACCTAAGCTCCCTCTAGTCTCTCTAGCTGTTGGTTGAATATTGCCCATACTACCCGTACTTCCTTTCAGCTACCTGGTATAAGTTGCCGCGTCTTATTACCTATTCGTCCTGACTGTTCGTCTCAATTAGTCCCAGTCTGCTAAACCAGTAACCGGCTCCCTGCACTGCCAGAAGGCATGTTGTAACCGCTCCATGAGGCTGTAGGAACGGATAGATCAATACCCTCCATTCCTTCCGCCGGGTTCTACTATCGAGTGCTATGCCGTACCGCCGGATATGACACCGTGGTGCTTATCAATCCAAACTATTTAATAAGACCCTCATTCAAGCCTTCGACCCCGTCATCTGTCTCCACGTCGTCTGTTCTTCGTTCGCTGGCTGGCCGGCGTGGTCTAGCCTACCGCAACTATGTCGGCTAAGAAGCCTCTACCCTCGCCTATGTCACCGCCGAGCGGCCTCTTTCCTAACGTCAGGTCTCGTCGTCCTTCGGCGACGTCTTCTATCGCTGCAGTGCCCCAGGTCGACAAAGAACACCTTGCCCAAGCGCTCGACAAGATTCACACTTCATCCAAGGAGGAGGGCGTGCTCACTACCTTCAACGACCTAGCCCCGCCGCCCGAGCTTGTTGATAATGTCGAGAATAAGGGCTTCACGGGAGAATTCGTTCAAAATGGATTCAGTGGGTTGTACTCGAGATTCAAGGAGGCTGTAGGAGTTAGCGGGAAGGAAAAGGATAAACCTGTGCTTATAGCAGCAGCAGAAAAACTAGAATCTGCCCCTGCGGATCCCGCTACCAAGAAGAATCCTGCCACAACCCCAGTGCCTTCGAAGAATAGCGCACCTCCTCTACCCCGAGTAGATACTAGCGTAACCGATAATACTTTCAACTCGTCCGTTTCGGAGCCCTTGGAATCAGCTACTGCGACTTCGTCGGGGTTCCTGATGAGCGAGAACCAGACACAGCTGCACCAACCCCCAAAGGCATCGTCCATCGCCAACCTTCCGAGCGGGGCGTCTTCGAAGTCTGCTTCGTCTAGCCGTCAGAGTATCCCAAATATGATCAAATCCACATTGGCAGTTCCGACAGCAAACGTTAGTAACGTTAGTGCCTTTCGAGATGCGTCGCGCCCAGCATCCTCTCGAACTGAGGACGGCTCTACTCGGAGCAGCCGTGGAACAGGCGTCGTCAAGCCGAGCGAAGGACAACCAGGCATATCCCTTGCTTGTGGTGAGTCTATGGGCCTACCGCAGTTAGATAAGTCATCAGTCTCCAGCCGCTCTCGTCGCGACGATTCGTATAGCATAGATGGCAGCCTAGATTTACCAAGCAGTCCCGTCAAACCTTTAAAATCTGCTCCAAAGGCTTCTCTTCCGCAGGCAGCGCCATCGGAGGCAGGTTTGTTGAGCACACAAACTAGATCAACCGCTAGACCTATAACGCGACGGCCGGCAGTGATCGACCGCATTAATCGCTCCCAGGCATCAGAAAGCCACTCGAGGTCCTCGTCTTTTTCACGAGGAACGGCGGAAGCTAGCCCGGTAAATACTTCTGCTCATAACAGCATTTATCACGAGTCATTCAATCAGGCCAACCGCCATGAGCGGATGAGATCGGGAGACTACAGGATCCCAGGGACAACGGTCGACGAAGGCGCACCCGAAATCGTAAGCGCAAAGCTTGAGTCAATGCGCAAACAGGTGTTGAGTAAGCAGTTTTGGATGGCTGATGAAACCTGCAAAGAATGCTTTCTGTGCGGCTCTCCATTCACCGCATTCCGTCGCAAGCATCACTGTAGGACGTGCGGTTGTATTTTTGACAGTAGTTGTACATCTACCATATCAGGTCAACGATTTGAAGTGCAGGGCACCCTACGCGTTTGCAAGACCTGCTTGAGTATCATTCTCCAGAGACAAGATGGTAACCTTTCGGACGAGTCTGCCGATGACACGTACCTACCTGCAATATTTCGGCCAAATCAACCCAGGATCGTCGTTCCCTCCCCTCCCGTGAAGCATGCTCGTGATGAGGTGAGCTCAGAACGAACGGATGACATCAATGACGATAGTAGATCAATGACTACACCTATGATGGCTATTCCTGCCACGAAGCGAATCGGTGAATCTTCTAATCGCAATTCTGCGGTATTAGAAATCGATACCCCACAGCTTAGTCGACCAAGCTCTTCAAGATCTTTGCGGTCAATAAACTCTGGGCGACCACAGTCCTCTGGTCATAGGCGTCAACATTCAAAACATAACCTATGGAATCGCTTAAAACCTTCCGTTGATGAGAGGGCCCCTTTTCGAAAGTCGGCAAGCGAAGAAGCGGCTAAAAAGCCCGGTCTCTCGGCTTTCCATGATGACAATGTTATCGACCCTGATCTCGCACAATACATGTCTGATGAATCAAGCGAAGATGAACAAATGGGTATAATGGGGACACTTTCAGGGAGCGAAAATCATTCAGTCATTATAGATCATGATAAGTCCAACTTCGGCCCATATTTGGGAGTTGGACGGAGAATTCGCAACAGAACAATGGCCGACAAAAGTATTAGCGGCTTTAGTTATACCAGTCGCGGCGCCGATGAATACCACCCACGATCTTCACGACGAAGAAATCTGAGTACCGCTAGTGGGGCCCAAGTCTATCTCATGCGCTCGCCACGGCCAAGAACTGCCACCGTAAAGGGCCCAACTGGATCGAATGAAACTTTACCATATTTCGATTCTGTTGGGAGTTCCAATGCAGCTCGTTTAACTCGAAGCTCATCCATGAAGGGAGACAAAGAGCCGCGTCTGGAACTTAATCCTGCGAGCATGATGCATGTTCGCAAGCTCCTACGTCAACTCCTGGTAGACTCGGGAATCCACAACGTGACTGCATGGGAGAAGGCATTGATTCCTATTCTTCTCAAGTGCACTTCATGTGTAGACCCGGATATAGATCGTGGAGACGACATTGATATTCGACATTATGTGAAGTTAAAGAAAATCCCCGGTGGCCGGCCGAGCGACACCACCTACGTCCCCGGCGTCATCTTCACAAAAAAGTTAGCCTTAAAGACTATGCCCCGTCGGATGTCTAACCCAAGAGTCGTCCTTATATCATTCCCAATCGAGTACCAACGGCACCAGCATCATTATATGAGCTTGCAACCAGTCATCGAGCAAGAGAGAGAATTCCTCAAGCAACTAGTTAACCGGATAATTGCTCTGCGGCCTCAATTACTCCTTACGGAGAAAAGCGTATCCGGGCTTGCCCTGGAATATCTTTCTGAGGCTAAAATTGCAGTTGCCTATAATGTCAAACCATCAGTCCTCTCTGCCGTATCGAGGTGTCTTGAAACGGAAATCATTTCGTCTGTTGATATGCTAGCACTTCCTCCAACTCAATTCCAGATTGGGAAAAGTACTGGCTTTGAAGTTAAAACATTCGTCAATGAGGAAATCCCTGGACGCAAAAAGACATACATATTTCTTTCGAGTAATCGGGAAGAATTAGGCTGTACAATTGCTCTTAGAGGTGCGCAAACATCGATACTTTGGGAATTGAAACACATCACGGAATTCATGGTATATGTTGTCTACAACTTGAAACTCGAATCATGCTTAATGCGCGATTCACTTATCCAGCTTCCTACCACGGAGGATCTGAGTAGAAATTCGACCCAGCAGCATTGTGACGAGAACTCAGTCACTGGCAAGTTAGAAGCAGACGTATCTGGACTACAGGGAGGGACGGTAGTCACAGCGACGTCACAGGATTTCACGACAAGCCAAGCTAGCGACGGGACAGCATACGACGCTCCCGAATCAAACGGTGGGGGTGGAAACGACAACCAGTCTTCACAGCCTAGCGGCCCAGAACGCAGGTTAATATCACTTCACGAAAAACATGCGCGGCCCCACGACAGCATAGTACCCGAAGACGTTCCTATGCCCACTTTCTATAGTGACATGGTTGCGAAATACGAAACCAAAATTCTTTCCGCATCTCCTTTCGTCAAATTTGCTCAACCCTATCTCTTGATGATTGCTCGAGAACAGGAACGTAGGCTGGTGCACCTTAAACGTCTCCGTGACCAAGACATCATTGAAGAGCGTGGCGACGAAGAGAAGCCAAAGTCTCAAAAATTTCAGCTGATAACGCCAGAGATGGTGCATCAGACGAGCCAAAAGGCGCCTCGACACATCATGGAAATACTGCATGCTGTTCACGACGCAGAGTACGATAAAGCTCTTTATAATTATCAGACACAGACGAGATCATGGGAGAACTACATCCAAGGTAACCTAGACCTTTTCAACCCCTATGCTCACCAGAATATTGTGGTGTTACATTCTATGATCTGCACAGAAACAAAAATACCTTGCGTGGAGCCGCAGCTCATTATCCTGGGCTTCTATGATGATCACACGGATCATGAGAATCATATGGATCCGGACTGCACACTGGGGCAATATATCGAAGACGTGTGTGATGGCGCTGAGTCGACTTGTAAGGCAAACGGCTGTGATCGCAAAATGTACGAGCACCATAGAACCTACGTCCATGGCGAAGCACGTATTACGTTTTTCATCGAGATTGAGGTTAACGGCACGTCCCGAGGAGACAACATCATGATGTGGAGCTATTGCAAACTCTGCAAACGGGAGACGCGTGAGATGGAGATGTCTACATCCACCTGGAAGTATTCGTTTGGCAAGTATCTTGAACTGTCGTTCTGGAGCCGAGGTACCCATTTAGTTAGGGATGAGAGCTTAGGAGGCTGGGATTGTCCGCACGATCATCATCGAGATCATATTCGTTATTTCGGTCTAGAGGATAAGATCATCCGGGTACACTACGACCCGATTGATCTACTCGAGATTATCGTACCTCGCGCCAGGATCACGTGGAAAGTCGAACATGACCTAAATATGAAGAATGAGATTTTCACCCATTGCCAGGATAGATGGACACGATTCACTACTTCTGTAAAAGCTAGGCTGAAGGCCATAAGATCGGATAACATTGTCCCAGAAAAGGCTGAGCCATGCAAAGCAGAGATTGAGCGATTGAGCAAGAAAATCCAGGATGAGCACACGTCTCTGATCCGGAAGCTACAAGAGAAATACATGAACTCGAGATATTACGAGGTAATCCCCTTTAACGTTGTTCTCCGCGAGATGTTAGTCAAGGTAACTGAATGGGATGCTGCCTTTGCCAAATTTGAGGCCGACTTCCTTCCTTCCGATAAGGATATAAGAAGGCTTACCATGATTCAATTGCGCAAAATGTTCACGGACGAATCGAAAGAATCCTTATCTGCTACTGAGGGTGCCTCGGATGCAGTGGTATTGGAAAAGAATAGCCAACAACCCATCCTAGACGATTGTTCAAAGGAAGACGCGCAGCAACCAGATACTAGTCCTGATAATTCTCAGCCAGAAGTAGCTGATACAAAATTGAGTCGGGTGGTTACACCTCAGGAGGTCACTCTTACGTCTGCACCAGACACTACACTTGAGCGAATAGAGCCGTTGGATCTAGCTACACCTAAGTCCCCAGTACAGAATTCACTTTCTCCCGACCAGGCTCAAAAAGGCATCACAACTGCCCCGGTAACTACCCCGGCCGGTGAGACACCAGAGACACCTATTACCAAGGCTCCGCAAATGTCAGTAGCAGAACAAGTGGAACACTTGCGCCGCCAGCAATTAACTGCTTCGCTTGAAAATGCCACTCTCCCGGGCGCTAAAAATGGCGCACAGTCAGGCATCACTGCAACCCCCCCAAAGGTGGTTACAGAACATAGCTCTACCCGTAGGTTGGGGTCGAACATGTCGCCGCCTATTACGCGTGCCATTTCACAGCCGGCGAGTGGCTTACCAACCTTACATCGTATTAGTTCGGCAATAGGTAAAAAATCAGTCATAACTAAGGATAAGGATAGGACGACTTTGATGGAAATCCCAGCTGGGAACGAACTCCGCAAAACCTCGACTAACGACTCGATCAAAAACGAAAAGAAGCTCTTTAGTTCCAAACACCGCAAGGGAAATCAGTCTTCTATTCCGCGATTTGTAGGGATGAGGGATTCTAGAGTTTCCACCATCCGCAAACACTTTGAACAACTGAGCCGCGAGTTCGAAAAAGAGCGTGAGAAAGACAGGAAAAAGCGGGCGGCAAATATGTCCCACTCTCGACCATTCCTTCAGCATTCTAAGACTAGGGCCACTGTTGAAGTTTATCAGGACGTTGCAGACGCGGTTAATGAGCATCCTCCGGTGGAAGATGATCAGGCGAGTGCAAAAGACTTTGCCGAACAGAAGACGCCAATTACTACAGTACCAAGCTCGCCCACTGTAGAAGAAGCCAAAGTGGCGCAAGAACAAACCACGACTATTGAGCCACCTTCCGAACCCCCCCGCTGCAACGAGGAAACCGCTGAGGCTGAAGCGGATGACCCGGCCCAAAATGTCAGTCTCGGCCCCACGGATGACGAACAAGGTGATAGTGATACTGAGAACTCCATTATCGATGGTAGCACTCTTGAAGAAATCGCTGAATCTCTTGACTCGAGCACCGAAATCCCACTCGAGCTTCCTAAACATGACAGGATGAACTTCATGAAAGCGCTTTCAAATTTCTGGAACGAACGATCCGCAAGCCAATGGCCTCCGTTAGACTACCCCCTCAATGCTTCGGACCACATCTTCATAGACTCCGATATAATCGTTCGTGAATATGAGCCAAGTTCCGTTATAGCCTTTGCTCTCAGCTCCGAGGACTACAAGAGCAAGCTTCACCGGTTCCATCGCCGAAAACCTGGCCAGGTGGCCCAGTCATCGTTAGACGTCGAGACTGCTGGGGACAATGCCCTCGATTTTGACGTACCTATAACTGAGGAGCATTTAGAGACAAGCCTGATTCACACCTCCAGCAGTCATTTCAAATATCAATTTGCGGAAGGGTCCGCCAAGATGCTCGTCAAGATTTTCTACGCCGAGCAATTCGATGCGCTTCGTCGCAAGTGTGGGGTGGCAGATCGAATAGTTGAATCGTTGTCTCGCTGTGTGCCATGGGACTCGAAAGGTGGCAAGACAAAGTCGGTATTTCTCAAGACACAGGACGATCGCCTAGTGATGAAGGTTTGTTGAACATGCCCAAGCCGCTGTCCGCCCACGAGCTAACCAGGAAATAGTCGTTATCGCAAATCGAAACGCAAGCCTTCTTGAAGTTCGCACCAGCGTATTTTAGCATAATGGCAGAGGCTCTCTTCCATGAATTGCCTTCGGTCATTGCGAAGATGCTTGGTTTCTTTCAAGTTGTCATCAAAAACCCGGTGACCAATACGGAGATCAAACTCGACCTACTGTTGATGGAGAATCTGTTTTACGATCGGGAACCGACACGCATCTTCGATCTCAAGGGGTCGATGAGGAACCGAAAAATCCAATCGACCGGCGAACAGAACGAGGTTCTCCTAGACGAGAATATGGTTGAGTATATCTACGAATCGCCACTATTTGCACGAGAGCACTCGAAGAAGCTCCTTCGGGCATCGGTTTTCAACGACACGCTGTTCCTAGCACGGCAGGACGTCATGGATTACTCGCTAATGATCGCCGTTGACGAAGTTAGAAAGGAGCTTGTAGTGGGCATCATTGACTGCATCCGGACGTATACGTGGGATAAAAAGCTTGAAAGTTGGATCAAGGACCGTGGATTTGCCGGCGGTGGCCGAAACAGGCCTACTGTTACGAGCCCTAAGGAGTACAAGTCACGTTTTCGAGAGGCCATGGCAAGGTAAGTGACTCCGAGCCATTGGAAACGTAGGCACTATACTAAAATCCCCCAGGTACATTCTACAAGCACCAGATTGTTGGCATCAATTTAACGCAGCACCGGGAGTGGGCCGACAGCGCACTAATGCCTATCTGCGCGGAGATGATGGGGCGATAAACGAGAGCGGAAGCTAACTAGCCATTTAATGATGAGAGATGATGGATTATCAGTACGTACAGCATACAGCTCAGCACAACGTTTCGACTGGGTAGTCGAAGAGTGCTATTGAAGTGAAGAGCCGCGGGTTGAAGAACAGCCAGTTGTTCATATTGGAGGCACAGCATAATGATGCGAACCACAATTGCATTCCTTATATAGTAGTAGAAAGATACCCACATGGATTAATCTTATTTTCTTATGATATGTGATGGATATGTCGAAATGAAGCACATAATATCATAACGAGTTAACGACGATATTGTACTAGCGAGCCGTCGGGGGAGTGGCGTCTCAAAGTTTTGTGAAGCTACTCCGGCCCCCACTTAATAATTAGCCAGTGCTTACCTGTCTAAGGTTAAGTACCTAGGTAGGTACTTAGACAGCACTACCTACTTTACTTACCTAGGTACAGAGGTCGCGGCCAAAAGTCTTGATTATTTTTGGCACTGCAATATAGTATTAATAGCGAAATCTTATACGGTTTAGGCATTAAGCAGCCCTCAGCAATTAAAATCTAATTTTTTACTTTAATTATTAATAGTTAATATTTTTTACTGCTTTATAATATTTTTTTAATTATTTTTTTTTATATTAATAATATTTGCAAAATTTAACTTTAATATTTATATTTAAGCTTTTATTTTTTATTTTAAAAGTTATTTAAAAGCTTAAATTATTAAAAAAACAAGTTATATATTTAAAAGCTTTTTTAGCTTAATTATTAAAACTAAAAAATATAGTTATTAATTTAGCTAAAGCTTTATTTTTTAAAAATTTATTAATATTAAGCTTTAAAAAAGCTATTTAATTAAATTAATTAAAGCTTAAATAAATAAAATTATTAACTTTTTAACTTTAAATAAAGCTAACTATAAATATTTTATTTAAAAATTAGCTAATAAAATTAATAAAAATAATTTTAATAATTTTTTTATTTTATAAAAAATAATATTATAAGCTTTAAAATTTTATAGCTTTAATAATATTAAATATATTATTAAAGCTAGCTTAAAAAAACAAGATTTAATTTAATATTTAAAATAATATTTAATAGTTTATTATTAGACTTTTTTTTAATAAATAATTATTATTTAAAGCAATAAAACTTTTATTATTATTTTTGCGCTAAAAAATAAATAAAAAGTTTAAAAATAATTTTATAAAGCTTATTTTAATATTATAATATATTAGCGCTAAAAAAGCTTTAAAGATTTTATATTTTAAAGTTATTTTTATTATTTTATAATAAAACTAAGCTATATTTAACTAAAAAAAACTGCTGCAATAAAATAAAAATATTAAAAAATAATTAAAAAATATAATAAAAGCATTAAATTAAATATTAAAAAAAAATAAAAGTTAAAAATAAAAATAAAAAAGCTTAGCTTTTAAAGTTAAAAAAATTATAAGTTAAAATAAAAATTTAATAAATTAACTAATGCGTTGGGATAGCAAAGCTAACTAATAAAATAACTAATAAACTTATTATACTTAAATTTAAAATAGTAATATAAAATAAAAAGGTTTAATTAGAAGAGAAAAAAACGTGATGTTTAGATTTTATATAAGTCTGCTATGTTTAAAAACTAAAGTTTACGCGAGAAATTCCTTTATAAGTACATGCAAAGTTAGGCCTGTGCTTAACTATTTTAATAATAAGCTTTTATTTTTTTTTACTAGCTTTTAGCTTTGTCGTAATTTTTTTTAGTTATTATTTTATTGTTTTTAATAAATAATAACTAATTAAGATAATATCTTTTAAACTAATGCTTTAATATAATTTTTTTGTTTGTTTTTAAGCTTTTTTAGTATTTATATTAATTTTTATAAGATTAGCACTTTTTTTTTATCGAATGTTTAGCTTTTGTTAATAAATATTATTTTTTATATTTTTTTTAGTATTTATATTTTTAACTTTTTATAAATATAAGTTGTAATAATTTTAGTTTACTTATTTTTTAGGTATATTAAGTATAAGCTTATATTTAACAAGATTATAAATATTATGTTTTTATAATATAAAAAAAACTTAGCGCTTTATAAATTATTTTTAAATAAGCTAATTAGTTTATAATATTTTAAGATCTAGCATGTTATATTAATTAAGCTTTAATATATTTTTATAAATATTGCTTTTTTTATATTAAGCTTTTATTAAGCTATAAGCTTTTTTTTTATTTTTAAATTTTTTATTACTAGCGGGTTTTTAGTTTATTTTTAATATTAAAAACTTTTAACTATTAAGCTTAAAGCTAATACTATAAATATTTTTTATAAATAAATTAGATATAAACTTAGTTAGCAGCTTTTATTTTAGATTAATTATTAATTTTTTAAAAACTGTTAATAGCAAAAAATATTAAGTAATAAATGTTTAGCTATCTTTTGCTAAGCTTTTAATAGTTTAAAAAGCAATGCTAATAAAATCTTAAAATAAAAATATAAAAATTATGTTTTTAGCTTTATCGATAAATATTACGCAGCTATTTTTTAAATCGTAAAATATATTAATTAGCTGTTAAAATAAAAAAGCAAGTTAAAAAACGTTTACAGCTTTATAGCTTTATTTATTATTTTAATAATATATTATAAAGCTAATGATTTTTTTTAGCTTTAATACTACAAAAGAAATAATATTAACTTAAATATTTTTAATTATTTTAAATATATTTTTTTAGTGCTTATAAATAGCTTGTTTATATTTAAAGTTAATATTAAAAACTAGATCGATAAAATAAGCGATTTTTTTAGTTTTATTAATAAATATAGCGTAAAAATAGTTTTTTTTGTTTAATTTTAGGTTATAAAATTATATATTTTTTATAATTACTTATTATATTTTAAAATTATAAATTTTTAATACTAATTAATTTTTAAATTTATTATAAAGTTTATTTATATTAAATAGTTATTTATAATAAAACTTATATATAATATTTAGCTTATTATAAAAAAATATTTGCAGAAAAGCTTTAAGATTATAAATATTTGCTTATTTTTGCTTTATATATTTAATTATTTTATTAATTATTTGTGCGCTAAGGCTATAGTTTATTTATTTTATGCGGCTGATTATAAAAAAAGGAGGTTAGTTTATTATATATATATACTTGTTTTTTTGTTTTTTAGTTAGAAATTTTTTAAGAATAAAAATATAGTTTTTAGTAAAGCATTTTTATAGCTTTAAATTATTAAGTATTGCGTCGGGATGGCGAAGCCAACTAACAAAACAACCAACAAACCTACCACACTCAAATCTAGAATAGTAATACAAGGTAAAAGGGTCTGATCAGAAGAGAAAGAAACGCGATGTCTGTATTCCGTGAAAGTCTGCTATCTCTAAAAACTAAAGTCTACGCGAGAAATCCCTTTATAAGTACACGCAAGGTCAGGCCCGTGCTCGACCATTTTAATGACAAGCCCTTATTTTCTTCTGCTGGCTCCCAGCTCCGTCGCAGTATTAAGTTTAATTAGCTATAAATATAATTAATTAAACGTTTTAAGTTCTTGAAGTTTTTATTTATAAATATATAAAAACTATTATAAATTAAAACCGAGGTTTTTTTATTTAACTATTATAAAGTTAATGCTTATATTTTATTTTTAAGCTTTTTTGCTTTAATAAATATAGCTAAATATTTTTTAAAAGGTTATATTATTTTTAATTTAAATAAAGCTATATATAAAATATAAAGCTTTTTTTTATTAGTTTTTATAAGCTTTTTAAACTGTTTTTATATTATAAAAACTAGTAGTATATATATAATATAATAATAACTATATTTTTATATATTTGCTTATCGAAGTTTTAATAGTAAAATAGCGCGTAAAAGCTATAAAAGTTAGGCTTTAATTAAAAAGGTTTATGTTTATTAAAAAGCTGCTGCAAATTTAAAGTGATTATTAAGCATTTCTTTATTAAGTATTAAGTTTAAAAAGTATAGGTTTTATTTTTTAATATCGTAAATTATTAAAAATTAATAATTATTAGCAATATTTTTAAGTATAAGTTATAGTTTTTTAAAGATTATAAAGTTAGTATTTTTATTTAGCTTATTAATAAAATAGCTATTAAAAGTAAAAAAAATTTAATTATTAATTAAAGATGTTATAAATATAATTATAAATAGTTTTTTGCTAATAATTTTAGGTTTAAGTATATATATAATAGTAAAAATAAAGCTATTAATTTTTAATATGTTTAGCTATTAATTTTTATTACTAGGTTTTTATAATTTTTAAAAGGTATTAATTATTATAAAAGCAACTTTATTAAAAAATCTTTATTTTATTATACTTTTTAAAACAAACCGATTTTTAAACATTTTTTTAATTATATTTGCTTTTGTATATATTAGTTGTTTATTTTTATAGCTATTTATAGTTTGTTTTTTTATGTTTAAAACAAGTAGCTTTAAAAAACTTTATTAATTATATTTTTTAATGCTTAAAAAAAAGCTGTTTAAATTTATAAAGTTGCCTAGTTTAAATATAAAATCTATATATTAAGCTATAATATGTTTAACTTTTGCAAATAAAAAAAGTAGCGCAATAAGTTAGCTTTATAATAATTAAATAATAAAATAATTAAAAAATATAAATAGTTAAAGTAAAAGAAATAATAGTTATTAAAAGTGTGCTGCTTTTTTTTATTTTAGTTAATGCTAAATATAATATTTTTTTTAAATAAATAAAAGAGATAATATATATAAAAAAAAGAAAAAAAAAGCTAATATTTATTTAATAGTCTTTTTTATAGCAAGATAACTTAGTTTAACTTTTGTTATTTTTTTATGTTTTTATTATTAGCGTTAATAATTAATTAAATAAGTAAAATAGTTAATAAAAAAAAGAGAGAATATAAAAAAGTTAAGTTTTATGTTTAAATAATTAGTATTTAGCGGCCTTTTAATTATTTTTATTTTTGCTTTTTTTTTAAACTTTTAAAAAATATTTTAAAAAAAGCACTTTTAAAGTCTAGCAGCTAAATAATATAATTATTAAAAACTAATAGTTATATATAAAGCAAATAAAAAAAAAAGTTAACTTTAGTTTGTTTAATTAAGTAGTAAAGAAAAAAAAGTAATTAATATATTATATATGCTTTTTAAGTAGTTTTAAGCTTGTTTATTAATTTAAAAGGTGTTTTTTATTTTAATAGTCGGTTAATTTTTTTTTATAGCTAAAAAAAAAGCATAGGTTATTTTAAATAAAATAAATAGTTTTAAATAATTTTTGCTAAGACTTTTTTTTTTTTACTACTTTTTTTTTTTTATTAAGCTATTTATTTATACTTTTTTTTTATTTATATTTATTTTAACTTAAGACTTTTGCCTTTATAACTTTTTTTTTTTTATTTTTTTTTTTAATTAAGTTATTTAAGCGCTAGCATTTTAATTATTTACTTTTTATTATAAGTGGTTTAGTTTATTCGCTTTATAATTATATCTTTTATATTAGTTATAATATATATAAGTTTAATATAAATTTATTTAGTAAAATAATAAATAATCGCTTGCAGGTTTAAGCTATAATTGCTAGTTGCTTTAATAGTTTAGTTGCAGCGACTTATTATGCTGCCGGTATTTATACTTATAATATTTTTAAGGTTTTTTTGCTTTTTAATTAAACTAAATATTTTAATATTGCTATATATTATTTACGTCTAGGTTATATTTTTACTAAGCTTTTTTTAATATGTTTTTTTATTTTTTTTAGTTATTAAAGTTTTGCTTAGTATATTTAGCGCTTATTTTTCGATATTTTATTATAATTTATTAAAAAAAAGTTTTATTGCGATAAAATATTAAATAGCTTTTTTTTAATTAAATTAATATATTTTAATATTAATTGTTTAATTAACTGCGTAAATTAATTAGTTAATATTGCTATTAGTAAAGCTTTGTTTATTTTTTATAGTTAATTAAGCTTATGTTTAATTATTTTAGCAAAACTTTTAGTTTTAAGTCTTTAGTTATAATATTTAATTATGCTTTTAATATTTTATTTTATTATTATCTCGGCTATAATTTTTAATTATAAACATATATATATAATTTAAAGCAAAGCTTTTATAGCTTTTAAGCGTTTTAAGCTTTAGCTATTTAATTATATATATAAATAAATAAAGTTATTATTTTTTTTTTTTTGCTAAAAAAAAGCTTTTAATTAATTATTGTTAACTATTTTTATTATTATAGCTAGGCTTTATAATATTTTAATATTAAAGCTTTAAATAGTTGCGCTAAAAAAAAATATATATAATAAATTGTTTTGCCTAGCTTTTTTAATATTATTTAGCTTTTTACTATTAATATTTTAAAGCAGTATATAGCAGCTTATAAAAATAATTAATTAATGCTTTTATATATTAAGCTATAAAATAAAAAGCTATTTAATAAATATATATTGTTTATATTAAACCGTTTATTATAATTAATAGCATTAATTATTTAATAGTTTAAGCATTTAAATTTAATTTTTTGCTAGACTTATATAAATAAGTTCTTTGATTTTAAAAGCAAAAGTCGATTTAATATATAGCTTTTTTTTAATTGCTGGTTAAATAACCTTTAAAGCAGTATATATAAAAACTATATATATTTAGTAAATTAAACAGCTTGTAAATATTACGATAGTTAAAAATAATACGCTTATTTTTATAATAAAAAAAGTTATTATAATTAAAAAAAGAATTTTAATCTTATAAATAGCTTGCGCAAGTTTTTTATATAAAGCAACTAATTAATTATTATTGCTAAGGTTTTAATGCATAAATTGCTAAAAATAAAAGTAATTTTATAAATTAAGTTATTATATAAATAAGACAGGCAAGGTTTTTTTTTTGCAGTTTTTTAAATAATAACTTAATTAACTTTACCTTTTTTTTTTTAATTAAATTATTTTTAAACTTAATAATAATAATATTAAGATATAAAATAATAATATAAGTTTAATAGTTTCTGCAATAGCTTTATTTAGTTTTATTTATAATAACGTTAATTTTTTTTAAAATCTTTTTACTTTTAAATATTTTTTTTTTTTTTTTATAATAATTAAGATTTTAATTTTTCGCTAAAACTATTTATTTTCGATAATTTCTTATTATTTGTTTTTTAAATGATTAATATTAGCTTTGCTTAATTATTTATTATCTTGTTAATTAAATAAAGCTGCTTTTAAATGTTTTATTATTTATTTATTTTATAAAAGGTTTACAGGTTTTTAAAATTTTGTTTTATTTTTTATAAATAGCTTTAAGCTATTTAAAGCGTAAGTATTATTTTTTATATATTTATTTAGTTTTTTTATTATATATTTTTTATTTTTTTTTTTAAAAGCAATTAAAAAAAAGCTTTTTTATTTATAAAGAAGTTTAGCGCTTTATAACTTATTATTGCTTAATAAAATATTATATAATAACATTAAATTATTAACCTTTAAAAAGGCAGTTTATATTTTGCAAGCGTTTTATTAATTAGCTTTTTTAGCGGCTTGTTTTTTTTTTTAAATAATAACTTATTATATTATTGCTATATTTTTTTTTTTTCTAGTAAATTATTATATTTTATTAATAAGTAAATTTATATAGTTTATAGTTTTGTTTTAATTAATTATTTACTAAATAAATATAACGTTTTGTATTAAAAAAATTAAAAATTGCTTATATATTATTTTATATAAGCTAAAGCTATAATATTTAATTATTATTTTATTTGCTTAAATAATTTTATTTAGTTTTTTGGTTTATTTTTTGCTTATTTTTTAAATAACTTTTATAAAACTATTAATAATTAAGCAATAGCTGCTTTCGATTAAGCCTTGGCTTTAAAAATAATATATAGTTTTATAAGTTAAATTATAGCCAAGCTAATTAGCTGCTTTTTTTATTTCTTTTTTATTTTTTAATCTGTTATTATATTTAATTTTTAGTAGCTAGCTATATTAATAAATAATTTGTTTTTAAATAAACGTTTTAATAGCGCTAATATTAATAGCTTTTAAAAATATTGCCTTTAAATATAAAAATATTTTATAGTATGCTTTTATAATAGCTTTATATTTATTATTATTAAGCATATATTAAATGTTAAGCATTTAGCTAGTTAAAATATTTTTAGCTTTATTATATTTATGTTTTTCTTTTAATTGGCCAGGTTATATCTTTTAGCGGAAAACGTAATATTTTAAGGCGTTGCTTATATTTTTATATATATTTTTTTAATAATATTAGGCTATAATTTTATAATATATTAAGTTTTTATTATAATGCTTAAAATATAAATAATATTTTTAAATAATATGCTTTTAGTTTTTTTTATTATTAATATATTATTAAATTTAAAATAAATATTAGGCTTTTTTTTATAGGCATTTATTATAAATAAAAAAAGTAAGCGTATTATAGCAATAAAATTTTCTTTTTTTTTTAATTATTAAATAATTAAACAGGTTTTTTATAATAAAAAATCAGGCTATTTTTTATAACTTTAGTAATTATTTATTTTTAAATACTAGTAGCTTTTTATATTTTTTTATAAATAAGTTAATTATTATAATAAAAAACTAAAAATTAATAAATTTTTTTATATTATTTTTTTATTAATTATTTAATTTATTTAATAGTTTTTTTGGTTTTTTTAAAAGTTTATTAGCAGCTATATGTTTTTTTTTTAATATATAGTAAAATTTAAAGTTAAATATTTTAATAAAAGCTATTTATTTAGTTAGAACAGCTTTTAATAAAGCTGAAAATTTATTATTAAGCTAAGCGATTAAGATTTTAGCATTTATTTTAAAATAAAACTTAATATTATAAAAATAGTTTTAAAAACATTTTAATGATTTAATAACATTTAAATATTTTTTTTTAGTTTTATTATAATTTAGTTTTAAACCTTATTATATGCCCGATTTATATTTTATTAAATATTATATACTATTAATATCTTAGCAAAAAATATAGCCTTAGCTTTTGCTTAAAGCGTTAACCTTAAGCTATATTATTTTTTTTTTATAGTTTAAAATAATTAAGTAAAATATAGTTATAATAACTTTTTAAAAAGCTTTTATAGCTTTTTTTTGTTTATTTTTCTAAATAAATTAAATATTTTAGCGCAGCAATAAAATAAAAAATAACGTAATAATAGCATAGCAGTATATTTATATTTTATAATAGCTAATAATTTTAAAAAATGCTTTTACTTTTATTTTATTTTAATATAATTTTTATTTTATAATTTTAATTACTTTTGCTTTAATAAAGTAGCGTTTATAAGTTTTATATATATAGCTAATAAGTATAGCAAATAATTTATATTATTTGTTTTTTTTTTTATTAGCTATAGCTTTAGCAAGTTTAAAATTAAATAAAACTATGTTAATATTTTTAATATGTTTTAATATAAATTTCTAAATACTTAAGCTAACTTTTTTATTGTTATATTTTATTATAGGTTTTTTTATTTTAATATTATTAAAAAAGGGTTTATACTTAGTCGGTATAATATTATATAATATCTAGCTAATTATTTAAAAGAAGTAGGTTATTAAGTTTATAGCGCTTTATAGCAAAGTTATTATTTAAAAAACTCTTAATAGTATTAAAAAGGCAGTTATTGCACGGCTTTTTAAAGCAAAAAATATTTAATTATATTTTAAGAAAAAATCTGCAACAAATAAAATCTAGCATATTATAAATTCTTTTATAAATTTATTGCAACTATAAGGTAAAAATATATTTTAAATAATAATAATATTTAGCTTTATTGCTAAATTAATTAGTTATAGTTTATTATTTTTTTTTTTAATAATAAACTAAGCATTTTAATATGTTTTATATTTTTTTTTAAAAACAGCATTTATTATTTGCGTTTTTAGCATATTTATTACTTAATTTTAAAAAAAGCTAAAAATAAATATGCTTTTAGCTTATTATATTTTATATAAGATTATTTAAATTTTATAAAAAAAAGCTATTTTATTTTATATTCTTTTAATTTTGCTAAAATCTTAAGCTAATATTATTTTTTATTTATAAAAAACTTTAATTAATAGCTTTTTTTTTTAATTAGTTAAGTTAATAAAGCTTAAGTCCTGCTAGATTTTTTTTAAGCGTTTAAAAGTTAATTATAACCTTTTTAATTATTTGGCAAAGCAGAAGTAAATATTAATAAAAATCTTTTTATTTCCGGTTTTTATTTCTTTGTTTTAATTTTAAATGCTTACTAAAGCTTTTTTTTTTTAATAAATTAATTTTAATAATATACTACTATTATAATTAACATTGTTTACAAGATATATTTTTTATGCTTTTAATTTATATATTATATATGCTAAAATATTTAGCTTTTATAATAGCTATTTTTTTACTATTAATAGTTTTACTTTTTTAGCATTTTATATAGCTTTATTAAAGACTTTTTTAAAGCTTTTTAAAAACTTATTATTAATTAATAATTTAATAATTTAATCTTTTTTTTTAAAGCTTAAATAATAAGCTTTTTCTTTTATATTTAATTAATTAATAAAAGCTTTATTTAAAAATATCGCTTTATACTTATTTAAAAGTATTTAGTTATTAAAATATATTGCGTTATTAAAAATAACTTTTATAGCGCATAGGTATAAAAAGATTTAATTATTAATTAAAGGCGGTTAATAGCTATTTATATTATTTTTATAACTATAAATAGCTATTAGTTTTTTATAGCTTAAAATATACTTTTATTATAAAATCGGTCTTTAATTAGCGTAATAGCTAAAGCAATAATATAAATATTGCTAATAATAATAATAGCTATTAAGACTTTTTTATTAAAATATAGCATATAATTAATAAAGCTAAAAAAGTTTATTTTAAAAAATAATAAAGCAGCAGCTATTTTATTTAAAACAATATATATAAAAACTTATAATATATACTTTTTTACTATTTAAACTAGTTAAACAATAAGTTTTTAGTAGTTATTAAGCGGTGCAGCTTTTTTAATAAAATAGCTATTTTAGGTTATAGCTATATTAAATATTAAAATCTAATTTTTTTAAATATAACTTTTAATAATAAAGCTTGCTTATGCTTTTATATTAAGTAGGCTTATAATTACTAAGTTTTTAAGTATTTCTTTAACTTATATAATAATTTTAAATGTTTTTTTAATATAGTTTTTTATTTATAGCAGTTTTATATTAATATTAAAAGCTTTATAAATTTTTTTAGTTAACTTTTAAAGCTTAATATAAATATTATTAATTAAAACAACTAATAGTTTAATTATTAATATTAATTAATTATTAGTTTTTGTTTTAAATAAATTATTAATATAAAAAATTAATTAGTTTAGCTATAGCTAAATATTTTTTTTTTTAAATATTTTTCCTATTTCGAAAGCTTATAAAATTAGTAGCTATAATATATTAAAAAATAAACTTAGCAGTTTTTTTAATATAAATTTTACTTTTATTTTCGCAAGATTTTAAATTTTATTTAAAAATATTTATTTATGTTTTATTTTTTTTATTAATTTTAAAATCGCTTTTATAATATTTTCAGCTTAATTAATTAACTTTAAAGCTAATTATTAAATATTTTTACTAGTTTATTTATCGGTTATAGTTTTATTATTATTAATTTAATGTTTTTTTATTATTATAGCGTTAATACTTATTTTAATATTAAAAACTTTTATTAAAAAAAAAATAAGTAATTTTAATAAGCTATTTAAAAACTTTTTATTTACTGCCTTTAATATAATATATTTTTTATTTTCCTAATATTTAGTTTGCTTGTTATATTTAAACTTAAAATAATCTTTTTATTTTAAGATTTTTATTTTTTATTGTTTTAAATAAATAAAGTTTGCTTAAAAGTTTACTTTTAATATAAACCTTTAATTAATTAATAATAATTGCTTAAAAATTAATATTAAAGCTTGTTATATTAT
>MU380337.1:0-72948 GCA_022495085.1 Xylaria sp. FL1042
GCCCCTTATATAGCCAGTATAACAGGTGCGCACGGGCCGCAACAGCCTAGGTCAACTACTACGCAGGTGCCTGGCACCTGCAGGGACCGCCAGTCTTGTTGCAGCACTTGCAGGGACCGCTAGCCCTGTTATAGTGCTTAGCCTAGCCTGTAAAAAACCTCCGGCCTCTCTTGCGTGCCCACCCCCAAAGGCCGGTGGCGTACGCCTAGATATTTAATATAGTCGCGCTATTAATACGCTTATAATTAATAATTTTAATTTTAGCTAAAGTTATATTATTATTTTAAGCTAAAAAATAAATATATTATTATTTTTTTAACTACTTAAAATTATTTAAAGCTATTAATATTTATTAAGCTATTTGCTTAAAAGTAATTATTATAAGCGTAAAGCTAAGTTTAGCTTAATTAATAGCTTAAAAAACTAATTATTTTTTAAAATTTATAAATAATATTTAAAAATATTTATATATTTTTTTTTAAATTAATATTTTAGCTAAATAATAGCTAATATAAGCTTTAAATATATTTTATTTTTTAATAAACTAGCGTTATAATATATTAAGTTTAATATTATATATTATAGCTATCGCGCGTTTTTTATAACTAAATAAAAGTATTGCAATAAAGTTTAGTTAAAAATAAATAAATTAATAGAAAAAAAAGATTTTATAGTTAAGTAGTTGTTGCGTTATTATATATACAAGAAATTAAGTGGCTGGAAGAAAACGCGTCATTAAAGTGGCTCGCAATGGGGTGGCTCGTGAGACCCTAGCTCTGCTTACTGTCGATATTAGTATTCCTTAAGCATAGGCGATGGCTATATCCCGGGGAATCTCCACGCTCTCTATCAGAGTATTGAGTTTCCAGGGTAAAGCTAGGTGACCGGTAGGTTATTGCTTGGTCGTAGTAGAGGGTAGGGGCTTATTATTATTGATTCTCGAGTCTTTGTAATATATCTGAGGGAAACTAGGTTATTATATAGACAGTACCAGACCATGGCCAACCCCTCAGGTCCCTTCTATCACGACCTGAGGCAGTATCTTTCGAATCGTCCGAGGCCTATCGCTAATATGGTACCTTTCTGTTCGGGTCAGCCTCCCTCCGGCGCCGTAAAGGATCTCTATTGCCTCTCTTGCGTTGCAGAATGCCTCCGTGACTAATTCAAAGCCTTCAGGGCTGGAATAGTCTTCCGCTACGCCGGGCTCGGTTAGCGTGATGAATTGATATAACGAGCCCCGGAATGGGACTTTGACGTGAGTAAGAAACAATACGGAGGCCCACAGAATCCGGATATGAGCGATTATGATAAGGAGAGTAATATAGTTCTCCGTGCCGGCCTCCTCAGCCCCGCTGCTCAGTCGAAGCACATGTGTGACTGCATTCATAGCCCATCTGATATGGTCTTCTGGCGCTGTCTGACCGCGCTGCCTGAGTACGAGAGGGTCTAGCATTGAAACGGCTGACCTCATCGTATCTAGTGAGTATCTGCCGATTTGCTGAATGATGAGGCTTTGCTCTTCAAAATAAAAGGGGTTGGCATTGATAATGCAGAGGGCATATTTGCCGTCGAGCTGTAGGTCGTATTGTTTTGGAGGCTCGATAACAGGCCTTCTGAGATGGGCTAGGAACTAGATAAATTGTCGAGTGCATGTGTTAGCAACTCTAAACAGTTGTAAAGTGGAAACTAGCGGCTTGCCGTCCGGCCACGAACCTCGAACACTTGGAACTGGGCGTCGACCTTCCGCACCAAGTCCCTCTCAAGTTCATCCCAGTTGGTAGTATCATCAGCATCCTGCTGCTCGGCGGATATGGTAAGATCCAATGTATCAAGGAGCGGAAGAAACGATGAGTTTCGGGAATGGTGTTTTGAGTAGCAAATGCGCAAAAGAGATATGTCACTGCTGAAGGCAATGCGCGAGGCGCAGAGAATGCCGATATCGTTCACGAGGGTGTCCCGTAACTGACGGAGATCGGCCAATCCCAGCTCCGGTATATCCCGTTTTCGACGACGTGGAGAATGTCTGTCGATAACTAGCCAAAAGTGTTCTCTTGGATATACAAGTAGGATCTCGAGTCGCTCGCGATCTTGGCTGTAGATAAATGGCCTAAGGCCACTCAGCCCGGAAATCGATTCAAGCCGTTTAAAGACGCGTATCATGTGGTCAAATTGCTTGAAGCTTTTAAGCCAGTGTATTATCACTTGGCTGGGATTCAGCGTGTCGTCAGGTTTATAACGTCGTGCGCCCTTTGGCGGCTGTGGCAGCTTCCGTTCCTTGGCCTTTCTCCGTGCAATTTTCTTGATGAGCGGCATCTCTCGTCCATATTTCGATCTAGATTTCGCTCTAGATATTTGCCTAGGGGATCGGCGCCAAACCTGGAAAACCATGACTCTATGCTTTTCTGTACGCCGAGAGAAGGATGCTTATGGTAGGTAATAGGGTTTGTTACACTCAAGATGGGAAATGACTTTCATCTTGTTTGTTATTTCTGTGTCAGAGAGTGTGGGGCTGACACAATAGCAAAAAAAGGGAAAGGGAGGTAAGGGTGCAAGGAGCTAGTTAGACAAGCTGAAATAAAACAAACTCTAATCGCCGAGCAGCCTAGTACAATGGCCCAGGAGTGCAGCTGCTGTGGCATCACCTGAGTATGTTCTACCCGAGATAACAAAAGTCTCAAGTCTGACATTTTGTCTCTGTATATCTCTCTTGTCATCGACTTGCTTATATTACAAATTAGAGACTGATAGACATTACGACATAATGTCTCCTTGTCGTATGTAAATTAGCATACATATATGTCTAGATCGGGAGTTTCATTGAATCACCGAACCTCTATATCAATATCGCTATGTACCGACGGACGAATTGTGTAACTTAATCATCCGAGCTAGGTGAGAGAATTACCTGTTGTCTTCAGAGTTGTCAACTGGGACTTCTTTATCTCATCTTTCCCTTCGATTTTACACTAGTGCAAACTGTAACAAAATGATTTAAGAGGCCCGAAGAGATCCAGATCTTTGTGTTCTGGTATTGTATCTGTAGACTAGGTATTGCAATGTGGATTGTGAGATATTTTACAGTAAGATCGATCCGAGAGATCTAGAAACCAGTGGTATCTTCCGGGAGGCACTCCATTCGAACAGTATCACGACAAAGTGGGTTATAGGATCCCTGCATTCGGGTAGACATAGTTCCAAGAGTGCCCATGTATAGATAATAATTAGCGATATTCCTTTTATCCATCTAGCAATTAGAAGTGAGATCATATAAATACACTTTATGAGATTTCTCTCTTTGAGGAGCACTGGTCCACTTCCCATACCTCGTCGCTGACCCACATCGGTATGAGAAAAAGGGATTAGGAAAAGGTATAGTCACACCAATGGCTTATAAGATTGCAAGTTCTAGTATCACACAATAATGGGCATACGATCCATGCGCTCGGGTCAACATAGGCCCACAAGTGCACATGTATAAATACCTGTAGTATTTCTTTTGCATTGCATATAGATCTGAGACCGATAGAGCTTCTAAGTACGCTTCTGGAGATCCCTTGACTCGTATTTAATCACTCAATAGGTAAATAGGTAGTTGGTTCAGCCTTACTCGAGGCTTACCTGATGCCTAGGCTTAGTTGGAGCCCGCTACCAGCCGTGGGCGTGATGCGCTTTACGCCAGGGCGAATACGTGTTGATTGGGACTCGAATAGCAGCCCAAACTAAGAATTTAAATAAACACATAGCCCATCGCTATGTGGTGGAAGATATTACTTATTAGCAACACCATGCTCTACATAGTATAATTCTTAAAATTTAATCTCTAAATTCTTACTCTATTCCTCGTAGCATATTGAAGTCGTGGAAACAATTGATTTAAACTTCACCCCAACGGGAACTTTTCATTGCCATCTCACATCGGTCTGAGCTAGCGTTGGCTTCCAAGATCATAATCCCACGCTAATTATTACCTAAAGACGCCTAGATGGCACACAATGCGAAGACATAGTAGATAACGCCCGCAACTGCTCACCTTTCCTTAACAGGATGAAGCAGCATAGGCGGTAACTTTGCACCCTTAACATACGCCTCCCACACCTTCTGTGCGCCGTACCCAGCAAACCAATAACTCGACTCCACCCACGGCCCCTCAATCCACCCCTTATTAGTATACAGCAAAGACGGCAGTTCGCCCCCGGCTCTATTACCAGCCGGCCCCTTATGAATATTCGCATCCAGATCCTCCGCCTCCATCACCCCGCCGAACGCAATCGGATGAGGCACCGTCACAGCCTTGAGCCCATGCAGAAGCGCAAACGTCTCCAGCGTCGCCTCGCTTACAAGCCATTGCCCGCGCTCTCGCTGCGCCTCGTGTATGAGCTGTAGAAGCCGTCGCGACGACCGCGTGATGCTGATGATTGACACGCGCCGCGGCGTCGTCTGCTGTGCGGCGAATCCGTGGATATCGTTCTCGTAGACCCAGCCTGTGCCGACTGGGTCGATCATGGGCATGAAGTTAATCAGGTCGGCTTCTTCGCCTACGCCCCAGTCTACCTCGAATCGAGGGGGCGGCCGCGGTCCTTGCGGCTCGAAGTCCCGGGTGAATACTGGCCCCCAAATGCCAGCGCCCCCGATTTCGGCGTTCACGGCCTGCGTCATGTTTTCGTATGAGTTGTTGTGGAGCGCCGGTATGTAGAAGCGCCCGCTGCGCTCCCAGAGATTACGCCGGCTTTGGGACCGGGCGAAGGAGGTTGCTGATTGGAGGGTGTCGTGGACGTGGCTGGTGAAGCGCAGGTCCATTTCTAGTTGCCAGATGTAGTCGTACTCTGGGAACTTGTGGGAGAATAACTGCAGGGCTTGATACATTTGATCTTGGGCTCTAAAAAACGGAAGACTCGTTAATTTGCCTGTTAATGCAGCTTTAACTTGGTTGGTTGTCCACTCACCCATGCTCTGGTACGGCCGGGTACCATGTTTTGAGAGTTCTCTCGTTGAATAATAGCGCCGTATCACGGAACTCGCTCGGAACGTATCTACGCATCATTTCATCGTATGCGATATCGTCTTCTTCCAGGTGGACGTTAGGATTCTTGATGTTGACTAAGAAGAAAACTCTGTACTTCTCTTTACGTTGCAGAGAGGCCTCTGCGACGAGAGCACGGAGCCAGGCCAATCTATTCTCGGTATATTCGTAATTGTCCCAAGTTCTCAGGACGATGGCAACCTTCTCTCGTGCTGTTTCAGAACCCTCTGCTTTTGATTCATTTCTCCGGCTGCTTTTCGAATCCGGAAGTAAGCGCCATTGCCTGTGCATAATCTCTTCATAATGAGATATTTCGTCTTTTCCTGACGCACATCGATTTTGTATCTGGCCTGAAGAAAAGCACGTCAGAACACCTAAGGATATTGAAATCGGATAATGCACATACCCCATCTCACATCAGACCAATTTCGACCAACTGACGGGCGGTATTGATCTAGCCGAACGCTGGCTCGTAAACATTCGTTAGGATTGCCCAAGACAGTCGTATCTCCAACATGCGTTGTAGTTATGGCGCCGCGACAGGCTTCGTATGAGTGAGAGTCTAGGCTCGTGGGAAAATCTGGCCAAACACTGCACGTTGTAGAGTCGGTCACAGTGAGCGGAACCATCCGGTTATTCCTTGAAATCAGTAAATACTGGTATGTAAGTGAAGCAACTGCTACGAAACTGATAAACGTAGTCAATATCGTACGTCGTGTTATGTATGGATGATGCATGGCACAGCGGCGTATGAGACCAGTTTGGAGGGACTGGGAGGCACCTAGAAGTGTCGACTTGTTTACTTCTGGTTCGCCCTTGTGAGATAAGAAGAGGTCGTTGATTCTATCACTTCTGCTGGGCTAGCAACTGTCATGACGTAAGTGTGGTAATACAGATAACGCAAGAACATGCAGATTTTTTACACCGAGGTGTACTCCCCCATAGGCTCGTTCGCATCGTGAAAACAAGAATTAGGAATAAATCATTCCAAACTATGAGGAGCCAGTATATTTATCTATCAATCGATCGATATCGTGGAGTAGAGTGGACTGTACGCGCGTTTCAACACTAAGGGAGATTGACAGGGGTTTGGTGTCTAAATAGGGAGAAAGGCTATGTTGTCGATTTGCTAACTTGCATTAACAATATGCCTGAGGTTGATAGAATAGCCAATCATTGAATCTACCCGTCTGCCCACTCCCTCTTTAGTGGTCCCATCTTTTTGACCCATTGAACTGTTGGTTAACGCCATCCCACTCATCGTGAATTACAAAGTCTTAGTATTATCCCAGCCCCAAGGTACCGCCCCAGTGTTATCTTATGCCTTGGGAACTCCCGCCCCCATGATCGTAAAGATTGTGTGATACCAGCAGCCCCCAAATCCCGCATGCACATGCGGCAAAGAGGCCATTTTATCTGCATTAATATGGCTCATCCAATGATTTGTACTAGATTCGCCAAGAACCATGTAATGTAGACATATCTTGTTTCATCTTAATTCTAGTATTCTATCTTCTTCGCTATTTTATAACGGCTTAAACACTTTGAGTCTTGCTATTTATATGAATGTTTTCCTATTATTGGGCTTGACTACACGCCTGTGTTCATTGATCCTGTACACCAGGCGGCAATGCATCTTTCCAATAAGTAATGCGTTAGACCCAAATGTAGAGAAGATAACAACAAAAAGCATGAGCAGGCTGGAAATCAGAGCAAGGCTGTATGACCTATCTGATTATCGCCATGACTAATCGAAATATTATATAGTTCCTCACTCGAGATGGGAATCCTCTGTATGGATCAAAGCCGACAATGATTCATCGAAGAAATAAGTTAGATCTTAAATTAAAATATCTGTCTTACTATTCGCCAAAGAGATAGATGCACGCCCCTTAAAGGTTCCTTTATAAGGTTTTGAATTAGCTGTCCTCACACAAGATCTATATGCAATAGTATATTAGACAGTCGAAAATGAGAAGATGTAATTACCTCCGGTTTATCCATATCGACAAATGAGCTTGGAATAACTGAGAATCATCATAAAATGGTAGCAAGTGACCTTCTAATCTATCCCCAATTACGCATGACTCTTTCGATTAGTTCTTCCAAGAATCCCGATGACGTACCTAAGTACGTATCCGTGGTCAAGTGTGTGTCCCTATCTTGTGAAGTATTGTCTTGTTTATGATGATGTCTGAAACATGCTTGCATGGGTATTTTCTTAGCAATTCATCAATATCTATAATCATTAGGTATAGGAGTATATAATTCTTGGGGTAGCGAGGTAAAAGAGCGCTTAAGTGTACCTGAGCATTGATAGGAGCGAGACCTGCCAACGTTAATTTAGGTCGTCAAATCGGTTTAGACTGTTTTAGCAAGCGGCCCTGATAGCCCCGCCTGCTTCGTCATATGCCACGTGGAGTGGGCAGTTGTTTTCAGCCGCAAGGACAAGCTTTACGTCAATACCTACCAGGCTACTGCAGTACCCACTGTATTTCTGCCCCACAGTCCACCATCCAGACTGACCCCACTGAACAGCTTCTTTGATAGGTAGATACTAATTAACGCGTCTTAAACCCAAGAGCGCGTTTCGAGATACATGTTGAGTTAATCTACCAACTCACAGCGCCATCAGCACCGGCCCTAGGCTACAATTAATACTCATCCAACCTCCAGCTTGTCATAGTTTTCATCACCTTTTGAGGCGGGAACGAGCGGAAAGGAATATTTAAAGTTACAACTCAGACTTATCAGCGTACATAGGTCACCTGTTCTACCATGGATGAGGATCAAGATGAAATTGGCGGTCAATATAACGACACAAACCGGGCATTTGTCCAGGCCTTCCTAGCCAGGGGAACCATGACCTTCAAAGAATCACAGCACATCCTCGCCGCCATATTCACAGCGCACGGAGACAACGCCACAGCACCCAACGAAGTGACCCAGGCGGACTTCAACTCGTACGTCTCGGCCGCCTCGGCCGCCCTCTCCCCCTTCGACCTAGAGATCCGGAGCATGATGCACCAGACGCGCAAGGAGCGCGTCTACGCCCTCGTGAACACGACCTCGGACCCGCTGACGCAGCTGGCCACGCTGCACTCGGCCGACGAGATCGCCTTCGTCAAGCGCGTCATCGACGCCATGTTCGAGAAGTACAACACCCCGCGCATGGAGGCGTTATGTCTGGACGAGATGCAGGCTAACAAGCTGCGGGTGCCGCCGGCGCCGGAGAACGATGAGGAGGTCGTGGAGAATGGCGAGGGCGCGCAGAGCCAGGCACCTAGGGGCCTCAAGTCTAGCGAGGTCGAGACCATGATGCATAGTATGGTTGATGAGGGCTGGTTCGAGCGCAGTCGGGATGGGTTTTACTTTCTTAGTGCGCGGGCGCTGCTTGAGTTGCGGTCGTGGTTGCTTGAGTCGTATAACGACCCCGATGCTGAGGAGGGGGAGTGGCAGCGAGTCAAGTTCTGTGAGGCCTGTAAGGACGTCGTCACAATTGGACAGCGGTGCGCGGAAAGGGATTGCCTTGCTCGACTACATGATAATTGCGCCGATGCCTTCTTCAGGACTAGGAGGGAAAGGGCATGTCCCAAGTGCAGCGAGGAGTGGACGGGGAGAAATTTTGTGGGGGAGAGAGCGGTTACAGAGACAGAAGCGTATCAGAGGGGTAGGAGACGGAGCGGGAAAGCATCACGGCATAGTAACATGGTGGAGGAGATTATGCATGAAGAGGACGAAGAAGAGGATGCAGGTGAGGACGGTGAAGAATGAAGGCTTGAAGACATGAGGGGGATGTGACGGTACCTCCCGAACAACTGAAAAGGAGAGAGAAGGCATTTACGACAATAGCGAAACTGGGCAAATATAACCCCAGATGGTTCGAGATACCTATCGTGTCTTGGCGGCATTGAGTTTTCTGCACGATATGAAGATTCTGAGCATGGCATAGATGGTTATGGGCGGTGTGAGTTCTACGGATATGTATAATACGCTGGCTTGTTAATCGTGCTACTACGATGTTGATACCCCCGAAATGAAATACTCATGTGACAAGGTACACCATGTCCCTATTACTCTTAGGCGTCTTATTCTACACCGCTTTACGATCCCTTAGTACATTTAGCCTTGAAGGACCTTGAGATGTTAAATCAGGAGAAGGACAGAAGCTTTCGCCACATCTCAGCCACAGAAGCGTAGTGTGGCGGTGCGGCTGCCTCTGACGTAGCCCCCAACGTAGCCCCCAACATCGGTAGTAGCTTCCGAGAGACCTACTAAGGGGCCTCCCACTGGAGGATCCGGCGCTTCTTGTTTGAGATGCAAGCGTTGTCTTTATAATCGAATAGATACTCTAGACTTGAAACACGTCAATTCAATTTCCTCTCTCTAATTCTAATTGTTATTTCTGTGATCACCTTCCACCTAGACTCCTCTTCATATAGTCGCCAACTTTCCCCCGCCACACAAGTCAGGAAGAATGCTAGAATACTTGACATTCAAGAAGGTGAAGAAGCACCGGGAAGAGAAGGCGTCTGGGAAGGCAAAGTCAGAGCAATGGAAAGGGGTAGAGAAACAGCCCGCAACAGGAAGCGCCAAAGCCGAAACACCACAACCAGCAGAAGATGCGGCGTCAAGTGTTCCCGCTACGTCCGCCTCGCCCGCGCCTCAGATCATTTCTAGCCCTGCCGATGATGCCGACGACGAAACTCCGGTAGACGGTACGCCGATCCTAGACCACGAAGACGAGAAGTTCCTCGAACGCCTGACCTCGTCCGGCGGCAGTGCTGCTGACAACGACGATGAGACCCCACCCCCTCTCCCACCGCGCGTCAAGACGCCCGTCATCGACATCGACAGCGACGATGCATCAAGCATAGCGAGCAAAGGCCGGGAGGAATCGAAGAACTCCTCCAAAGGGAAAGAGAAGAAACCCGAATCGCCAGGCGAGCACACCAAGTCCAAGCGCTTCAGCTTCATGACGAATCTCCCGCGCAACATCTCCCTGCGCCGCAACAAACCCGCGGCCACAGCAGGTCTAAAGCCAGACCACCTGGCAGTCCCGTCCACCTCAGAAGCAGACAAAGAGAAAACAGACATGGCGCGCGTCCTCGACGATCTGAATCTCTCGGCGCGCGAAAACCGCGCTTTCTCGCTGTCTTCCGAATCAGCAGACATGGCGCGCAAGTTCACCCAAGTGCTCAAGGACCTCGTGAACGGCGTGCCGACAGCCTACGGGGACCTCGTGTCCCTCCTCGACGACCGCGACGGGGTCCTCGCGCGCACTTTCGAGAAATTGCCTTCCTCCCTCAAGAAGCTCGTCGCGCAGCTCCCGGAGAAACTCACGTCCACTCTCGCGCCGGAGCTCCTCGCCGTGGCTGCCGAGGCGCAGGGGTTGAGTGCTGAGGAAGGGAAGGAAGGAGGGTTGAAAGATGCCGCGAAGAAATTCCTCACGCCGGCGAATCTGCACGACCTCGTTACCAAGCCGGGGGCCCTCGTGGGTTTGCTGAAGGGTATTGTCAATGCGTTGAAGACGCGCTTCCCGGCGTTTGTGGGCACGAATGTTCTCTGGAGTCTCGCTGTCTTCTTGCTGCTTTCTATGCTGTGGTATTGCTATAAGCGTGGTCGCGACGTGAGGCTTGAGCGCGAGGCTTCTGATGCTGCTGTTGCTGCTGGGAGGAAGGCGAATGCGGATGTGGATGATAATGAGATTGAGGGGCGGCCGCGTGTCGAGGAGTTACCGGATGATCCTATGTTGACTTCTACTACTACTCCTGCTGCTGCTACGCCTACTGCTGCTCCTAAGACGGGCGCCGTTGCCGAAGGTGCATAGTCTGTCCTTTATGATAGATCTCTTTCCCGCTGGCACAGGGTGGGGGAAGGTAGCGTAAATTCTAGCAATCAAGTCAATTAGCAGGGGCGAGGGGAAAAAAAGAAAACGGAAAAAAACATCTTTGGCTCGAACTGCCGACCTTAAGAATTCGCAAAGAAGAATCCAGGGGCTAAGGACGTACCAGAATCCCAAACTGGACCGGAAAACCCTTGAATGCCTATGGCCCTGCCTCTGGCACAAGCGTTTATCCTACCGACTCTACCCACTGCGCCATCAGCCCTTGGGATGGTGGCGTGTGTGCCAGTGGAACGTCTGTTGAAAGACTGCGCACATAACGAGGTATATAAACCCCCTTCGGCCTACCTACCCTTATCCCGATGGTGACTAATGCGCTGCCGCATCGCAACAATCACTTTCCAAATAATGCAACAACTCATGAATAGAGTTGGTTTGGTTTTACGGCGATACGATCATGACGAGGAAATGATACCCGGAATTCCTTTTTTATCTTTCATCTTTTCTTCTCTCATTCTTTCTTTCTTAGTTTCCCTGCTATAATGCGTACACACGAGCTTAATGGTTTTCGACACGAATTGGGATGATTGGATGGTTAGCGTGTGAGGGTATATAGATAGCTCCAAAATACAAGCGAGAATACCGATAAATTTAATTTACGTACAACAGACGATATGTTAGAAAGTCGGTTAGAGATCTATCAACTTTGATAGCTTTTTTGTTCACTTGCACATGTGACAGAAGAAATAGTGAAGCATGCACCAGAAGTCGATAGAGGCTGCCCATCGATTCGTATTACTTAAATTCCGGGTATAACTACCTACTTAAATTATAGGTATTGAGAGAGCACCAACGAAGTAGCCTTCAACGAGGTCACTCGCAGCTTTCCTATAACCTCCACAATCCCAACGCTATTGCGCCTCGTCCTTCCGAATTCATATCGCAGATCGCTCTTCTGACACGTGTACGTGACCCCTGCCCCCTTCATCAAGTCAGTCCGCCCGGGTATATTTGTTTCAATTGGTAAGATATGACCGGAAGACGGACATTGGGCTGCCTGTGCCTCAGTGTGAGACGAAAGCGGCCGAATTCCATTGTTTTCATGCGAACTACTACGTAGGATCCGTGTGTGCCTCCCTGGCGACATCGCTGAAATCTTGGCGGGCCAGAGCTCTTACTAATAAGGGGGCAACATGGGATCTGACCACATTGTGTTCGTCCCCACTTTTCGCTCCGTACGCATTGATTACCCTTGATCTCATAGGCGAAGCTTGATCCTTGACCGTACTGGGTGGTAGAACCTGAGAAAGGGGCGCGTTAATCATCTTGGACCAACTCTTTGATCTCCTCACTCGCGGGCGCAATACCGACCGGCTCGGCCTTTTCATCGCGCCCGCCGGTGCGATCAAGCACACGTGCACCGTCTTGCATCCAGAAGTCAACTTCATCCACGATATCCGCGACGATGTCTTCGACGATCTGTTCATCGTAACGGTCCGAGATGGCCCGCGTCTTCTCCAGCTTTTTCTGCTGCGGCGTGCCCACTCGCACCGTGTCCTCATCCACGTCCACCATCTCCACATCACCCTGCGGAGGCGCATATCCGGGCGGCGGGTACCAGAAGTCGGGTCCGAAGTTGGTCTCGACCGCGCCGCCTCGGAATACGCTGATGGCTGGGTAGTATCCGAGCATGCCGTCATCTTTGCCTTCTCGAGCACCGACTTGTTGCTGGGGTTTCGAAGCCGGCGGGAGGAAAGCGAGGAGGTCAGTAAAGGGAGTACCCATCAGTACCCCATTCTTGTAGACCTTGATGTAGGAATTTGGTAATGTCCGTAGAGAGGGAATGGCATGGTTCGGGTTCGGCTTGTCGCTCGATCTATTACCTCCCTGACCAGATGTTCCCACCGGCGATGGATTCATCAAGTCCTCAAGCTCTTTTGTTGTGTGGTAATCTATCTTCTCGAAATAAATATGCGCTTTAAATCGGATGGGTATCCGATCTCGTATGATGTTAGTTGCTTCTACTGTAGGTTCATCCTCCTCGTTTAGGTCGACAGCAGGGTTGTACTGCCCCTGGGCGATCTTCCTGTGCAGATGCTCAGATGGTAGTCGAATCTCGAGTCCTATCACATCACCTTCTCTCATATCCTCGCCTGGGGGAAAGAAGTCCTTTGGGCGGGACATGTGTACCTTCTGGCCAGTTACGTCTCTCAAGCCGTAGCTATACGCGTCGAACCCGACAGGGGCGTCTAGTGATGCTTCGCGTCTGGCAAAGCCTAAGCGCACATGACCGTGCGATTCGGGCTGATAGGTCGCGTCCTTACCGGTGCTCGCATTCTTGTTTCCACCCTCATCGTTCAGAATTCCTCTGGTAATCTTGCATTCCCAATACCACGTGCCCTCGCGCACGGCCACGTTCGCTCTTGCCATTCTGAACCCCTTGTCGGTCGTTACATGGCGACCCGACTGGTCGAGATACATGTGTGTGGAAGCATCTTCAAAGCTGATGTGAGGGCCGTAGGGCTCAGGTTCAGTTTGGCGATAATAGAAGGAAGAGGGGAAGGCGGGGTCGGCGATGCAGTGTAGGTAATGATAGCTCTTCTTGTTGTATACGCTTAACACGTAGGTTAGCTAGCTAGACTTGGCCTATGTTGATATAGACATCGCAGTGCTACGGAGAACAACAACTTACTGTTCCGAGGTCTCGAAGAACTGGATTCTAGAGCCGTCTGGGGCGGGGACGTCGTGGTGATGAGTAAACACAGGACCTCGCGCAGGATCGAAGTCGGAGGACTTTGGAGGGGCCAGCTTGTATCGCAAGGGAGAAGACTCGCTGGGTATTGGGTCCTTGATCTTGGGATCGGGTGTCGCTCTCGAGCTGTCAGTACAACCACCGCCGCCGGTGCCACCACCACCAGCGCCTGCACCAGCCTTAGACTCTCGTTTCTTCAGCGTCTCCTTCTTAGTCCTCGTTGGCTTATCGCGACCCATGGCTACCAAGTCGTCGTGTGACTGTGACTGTGAGTTTGAGCTCAGACTTGAGTTCGGGTTCGGGTTCGGGTTGGGATTGAGCGGCGACGGGATGGGCGGCGCATGGTCGTCTTCGAGAGCTCTCTTTTGTGGGATGGAAGATATTGGCGCCACGGGCGCTGGGACAGGTGTTATCTGCCTCTTCGGCAAGTCGTCGTTGGTAGCCATGGTGAAATTGTTGTGGATGAGAGCTCAATAGGCTATCATTCTAAGTATCATCTCCCAACAGACATGTTTCAAGTCTTTAAGATGGCTCAACCGTGTCGGTCACAATGCCGGTGCAATCGAAAGATGAACACTCAAATGTATAAGGGTTAAGCGGTAAATTGGAAGTGCAAAGAGACTAAGTCGTTTGAAGGAGGCCGAGGGAGGAAAAAATCGACGTCGTTGGATTAATAGTTTGCTGTTTCTTCATTGCGATCGTAAACCTATGCGACGGGCTGGGAGTTTGGCGCGTTCGCGCGCTACACGCTGCCTTCTTGCCTACTGTACTCCGTATATCAGTAGATCCTTATCGCACCAGGTACTTATCGCTATAAAGCCCCACATCTTCAACCCCACGCTCATAGCAATATACTAGCCATCAAGCAAGTAGTTATGAGTTGTGTACCTTATTAAGCGACTACCTAGGTAGTTTAGTAACAAATATGAGTCTTTATAGGTAAAAAGAAAGTCACAACTGGCCAAGCATCTCAAATGCGCTGTTGGAACGATAATAACGCCAAAATCGCTGGAAAAGGATAGAGGGGAAAGCGAGTAAAAAAAAGAGAACCACGACCAGCACGGGACTCGAACCCGCAACCCTAGACTGACCTCTACACACAGAGGATGTGATTGAAGTAGGAGGTCTATACGCCTGTGATTAGAGTTAGTATTGTTGCATCTATTATAAGCGGGTCTAGTGATGACATACTACCATTGCGCCAACCGGTCATGCTTGTGAGATTCCCATGTAGCGCTAGCTCTTATATTTGTCAGGCCTTACGCGGGGAACTATGCCGTCACCCGATAGCTTTTGATTGGACAGGTTCAACTCGAAAATGCTCGTCGTCTTGCGAGTTGACAGACAAATAGGTATTGTTATCTGAGTTCACCCAATACCCTTAACGTTTGGTAGCTCAGTTATTTAGCAAGTTTATTTGAAGCAGTAGCGTTGATTAAGCTTCTATGCAGCATCTGTCTCTGCTCGGATAAAGACTCTTATTAATCGTCCCGCCTATATTAATTTAGTACAGGCTGTAGAGGGCAATTGTCCTATCGCGATACTAACAACATTATAATATTGCGAGGACGAAGATGGCAAGAGAGCGCAGTGAATTGGCGGCAGTATTTATTTATTCTTGACTCGTATGTGGTTTACCTGAACATAGAGTTATATAGTTGTGCCCGGATATCCCATGCACCAATAAACCCAGCGACCCAATCGCCAGAGGTTCCTCATGCGCCAAGGTCCTGCAAAGTCTATAAAATCTTATCTCATCAAATCTCATTCGACCCAATACGTCAAAACATCACCTCATTCCCAATCCCTCCACCACGGTTATTCCATCTCAATTCGAAACCCTCCAACTCGACCCTATCTCAACAAAGGCGCCGCAGATGGCGAACCAGAAGGCGAAGCGGTGGTAGTGGTCGTGGTATTGTCATAGCACATGGCATCGATGTAGCAGTGGCAGCCGTCGGAGCACATGGCGCAGTAGGCCGGGTCGGGCGGGTCCTGGCTCCAAGAGCCGCTGATATCCACGAAGCCGCACGACGACGACTCCCGCCGGCAGTACAGACACCGATTGCACTCGGCCAGGTCGAGCGGCGCGTTGCAGCCCTCGTTGCAGTACAGCCCGCACGACTTGCAGCTCGGATCGCACGACGGCCAGTCCGCCAGCGCCGTCGGCAGGAGGGCCGCTAGTGCGAGGGCCAAGAGCGTTGGTGTGCGCATTGTGTAAGTAAGGATATATGTACAGAAGAGTTAATTGAGCAGAGGCGGATATGTGTGGTTGGTTGGTTGGTTGGTTGGTTGTAATTGGTGTTGGCGCTGACGTGCTTGTGGAGGACGAATGAACGGATTGAGACGACGTGCCGGTTTATCTATGTTGCACAAAGGGAGACTACACGAGACGATCTCGCCTAAGTCGAGCAACACACCCGGCTTAAATAATCCATCGAGCAGAGCAAGTCATTACCAGCCTGGGTAGGCAGGGAGGTGTGCGGCCGAATCCTCCTTCAAATTAATCCGAGAAATTAAAGGCACCTATCATTATCCAAAAACGCATTATACCCGGACCTGGCCGGAACTTTGCAGGAACTGCAGATCTCTCATCCCAAATCCCGGGCTCAGGATCCTTTTCGCAAATCGCCTAACCTACGTGTATCGACTTGATTATTCCTATAATTGGCCTGAGTTGGTGAGTCGGTCAGCAAACAGGTACAGTAGGTAGTTATTTTTTACCAAATGCTAAGAACACGACCAATTGGGCCTAGCGCCATCGCCGCTCTACGTAGTATCTCGGGCTTGGCTCAGCTAATAATCATCAGGCCATTGACTGAGAACACAATTCATGTATACTATCTACGTAATTTATGTAGAGCGAAAACTGTGGGCAAAACGGTTACAGCACACCCTACATTGCTAAAAGGCGGCTGCTTCAATCCAACCTGCCACACAGCACATACACACACCTACTTAGTATATTAGATTTGCTCGCCTTCCCGGATTAAATCATCGATTAAGAGAATAGCGGTTAGGCTTCTACGATCTGTGCTAATGCCGGAAACCTAGGCCGCATCCATTGGTGGACTAGAACATTCAACCAGGACGCGAGAGGTCCCGACCAAGAGCTGGTTTCGGCTCGTCAGGCAAGGGTTGCCAATGTTCTCGTGCCTCTCATCGCGGCCTGGCGTGCTGGCAGTCGTGCCCATAGCATGAGTCGCGCGGTGTGCAAAGATTGTTCATAAGCAAGAACGGGACTGGCAGTTATCCCGATGGAATGGTACGCATCCACTTCGTCTATCGGATCACGGTTCGTGCAGAGAGGGGTGTTGTGTTGTATGCAGAACCCTTGAATAAGTGACTGTGCTTCCGCTTCGCTTCTGCGCACACGAATGCATCCAATGGGACCAACATCCATATATACGTGAATTTGGGGCGTCCAGTGGTCGGGTAGACTGGCTGGGGGCGTGGCAGGGGTGCCGTAATCATGTCGTGGCCGCCAACAAATGCCTATTAGCAACCCTCTCTTCATCATTTTGGCCTTTTGGCATGTTGTTCTCCTCTCGACATCGTTCCGACACTCTCGACGCGGCTCGAACCTATGTCCCCCAAGATGAATTCTTGCAGCACTTGCCATAAGGCTCCGCCCGCAGTCAACCTCAAACGTTGCGCCAAGTGCTCGATCACTTAGTACTGCTCGCGAGACAGGCACATCTTTCAGCACCCCTGGTGCTAAACTTGGTGTATTATATTTCGCTATGTGGTATGATCCAACGAAAAACGTTAACCGCCTATCTAGCTCTTGGAACTTATTTGTGTATACCCTATAGCCCTCCTAAAATATGATTAAATCTGTTTAGCGTAGGCTTCAATATTACTGTCCGTTCTCAGGTGAGGAAGATGCACGGACCCCTAAGGAGCTCCCTCCAGACGTTTTTATTAAGCGGCTCAGGCTAGCGTTATACGATGTCTTCTTAGAGCATAAGGTCGTGCATTTTCTTTTAAAGGTATTAATAAAAGAAACAGAAGCAATAGAAGTACTTAGGAGCTAACCTTACTTAAATATTGTTGGATACTATAAGTGCTATATGCGACGGGGTTATATTATTAGACCTGTTTTTAACTAATACTTTTATAACTTAAATAGCTATTTAAAAAGCGGCTATATTATTTAAGAAAAAAAAGCCTTTTATAAAATTACTAAAGTCGGCTATTTATTATTTATACTCGCTTGGCTGGGCCTATAACAACTTTAACTTTACAAACGTTCTTATAGCTAAAAACTAAAAACTTATTTTAATCGACTTTAGCTTAGCTTGTAGAATTAAAAAAAAGTTGCCGACTAGCTATAGCACAAAAAGTTAGATCGATTGCAAGAGAAAAGACTATACGACGTCGAAGACGCAACATAACACTTTAGCTTTCATAAAGTTTCGTGTATAGCTAGATAACCTAATATTCGAAGATTAAATAGCCGTTCTACATAATTCAGAACTGGTAGCTAGCGGCTTTATATGACTAGATAGCGAGGGTTAAATTCTGTAGCCGAGAAACGTTGTGTCTATATGATGATGCAGCGAGAATTGGATATCAAAGCAGAGATTCGCGTATCTGTGCCGTATTGTAGGTAGTCAGTCACAGCATACTGGCTTCAGAATATCTGGACAAGCTATGGACTAACATTACTCACCCCCATCTCCGCCATTAGTCACCTTACTAGCCGGTGGCGCGTGTTCAATGGGGCCTATTGTAATTCGTTTAATGAGCGACAGTGATCCTCCGGAGCGTACTCCTCTGATACCAGGGACGACTCATCCCGCTATCTTTACCATCCCCTTTATAGTCAAGTCCTAGCCGTCCAAACCATTCAGGACGTCCAATAACATTAAGCGATGACTCCTTCCTGAAGAAAAGCCGCCTTCAATGCTTCCGGGGTTGGAAGAAGCTTCGAGGTTTTGTTTCCGAAAGCAGAATAAACCAGCTGAGGGTGTAGTTCGGCAAATAGACAGCAAAAAGTTGCCTGAGGCAGGATAGGCATCAGAACTCATGACCCTAGATGAGGTTGGGGCAAAGGCTAGGTCGACATGACAAGGGTGGGTGGCTCTTGTCGTCTTCGTCACTATCGCTCTCAGGACTAAACTACATTGCGGTAGAGTATATAGAGAGACCGCGTTCGAATCGATAATTATTTTAACCCCTTATATCGCTAAGCTTCAAAGAATGACCGGCCGTCGAAGAAGTCGCATCGCCTATCATTGTCAAAAAAAGGGGTCGGTCATGATCTAAAGCGAGACTTAGCAAGTGGCAGACCCGAGGTATAGCCAGAGTTTTTATAGCGGCAATGTTTTAGAGGACGTCGTAGCGACTGTATGCTCGTTTCCTACTATATACTTTTAATAGAACAGGCATTGTATCCTTCGCAGGATGATTCTCATTATACTTATTAAACTTGAATTGTAAACATCTTATATCTTAAGCCTTGAATGAAATGAAGTAGTTAAGTCGTTTGTTGATACGTGAGAAGTCCGTTTTGAATGAAATGGTCGCCTTTGATTTTTGCGGTATATTTACGGTAACACGTTATTGAAAGTTATGAGATTTTGTGCATCTGGGCTTGTGCGAAAGTGGGGCTCGCTCAGACCTGGCCCAGGTGGAATTCCCGATTTGATTCAGCATGGTACTACATAGCATATGTACTTTCGCCCTTTTTTCTGAATACGGGGTTACTAACGTCATCTTGTCATTGTGGTGGGTTGTCGGTGGGCGGTCTAGACGATTCTTGGCGTAGCATCTGCGGCGTAGCAATTGGCCGATACGAGATCAGTCGTAAGACCTCCTTCTGTCTTAGTCGCGAATCTACTGAATTGTAACGTTATCTCGAGACCTGCAGCATGTTGTGGCCTGATGTTGTGACTATACCGCCATATCAACTTACTTACTTACTAAGTAGTAGTAGTCTTTCGTATCATCTTCCCAACCATCTCGATCATGATGAGATTCAAGCCAACTGACAATATGCCATGGGACCCTCTCATTACCAGTCTTACTCCCCAGCAATGATTCGCTCATTGGCACGACCAGAGAACAGCAGCCCAAATCGTGTCTGAACACTCTAATGTGTAAACTCGTGCCAAATCTCCCACCACCGCGTCGATATTTGCGCTAGCATCTAGAATATCTTTGACCATCGAAGGGGAAAAATACGCCACTGCCTACAAAGGCACATGATACTCACCACCGGTAGGGTTGATACCTGCGCCGTGTGTTGATTACGTATGTAAGATATCTGGCCTCAGTAACAGGCCTGTTTAGGAAAGCTTGTAATAAAGGAGACTGCACGGGTTATGTAAGTTTTCCTGGGTTCTCCTCTCTCCGTGGTGCTATCATGTGTACGTCAATCAGGAGGGAGAGCATCTAGGCGCCTGCGTGTATTGTATTCTCGAAGCACGCATCGCTGAGGTCTTCTCTTCTCTTAAGAAGCTTTTGACAATATTATAGTTCTTGACTGCCTCAATGTCCGTCCCAAGGGCTGTATACAGGGCTTGGGGAATCACTCAGTATAAGAATAATATTCTTATGGTCACATGGATCCCTTGACTACCTAGAAGACTCTCATGGCCTCCTGGGAGTCAGGCTATAAGTACAGCATTTCCTTCGGTCTTGGGCCCTCTGTCTCAGCGTTCAGCTCAATTTGCGTCTCACGGGGCATGGCATAGGTGGCCTTCCGTTAAGTGATCTACCGCATAGGTGATCTCTCATTAGGTGGTCTCCTGTATGCACGCATGCTTCCGTGCTACACTCAACAGCCTAGACGAGGGCACCGGAAGAATCAAGGTTACAGCTCTTATCCAGTTGAATTGTTGCCAATCTTATATCCTCATTCTCACAGACTCTGTGTATAGTAGTTCCTGGTTCTTTGCTTGGAAATTTTTCCGTCCGCTTCTAACATGATCTCATCGTAGTTTCTAGTAAAACGCGCTTCGTAAGAGAATGGTCAGTGATGAATCACAGAGCGTCAGGTGATCTGTCGAAGACAATTGAGATAGCGCCGGGAAGAATAGAGTGTATCCGCCTCCCTTCAAAAGCCGACGTAACCGCCGAATGTTATTGGATATCGGTTTAGTTGAGGCGACGGCTCACCGCCCACAACACGATCATGTTGCCCGAATGCAAAGCGGCGAGGAATACACTACACAGGGCCTAGCGCGAGACGTAGTGAAAGAGTGGGAAATAATTTGCCCATTACTCGAGAGAGTCCGGCGTCTCAGGGGGGGTGTCAGGGTTTTCTGTCCCAGAGTGAATGGAATAGCCTACGCAGTCACATAGCAGGTAGGTAGAAGGGGACAGTAGCCATAGGATGTATTGGTCAACATAGCCCCTAGCCCTTCCAACTGCTAGTTGGGAGGGATAGCCTGTATATATAGACCCAACCTGATAGGTACACACTAGGGTGTCACCTATTCACCTGACAGGGGGGGGAACGTTGAACAAGGTGAATATAATTGGCATGGCTATTGAAACAAAAAAAACAAAAAAAGGCAAGCATGATTCCAGGAAAACGTGAATGGATATAAATGTAGTAATTTAGGGGAATCACGTCTCCCTACAAGTTCCACAGACAATGCCAGAAGAATCCAAGAAGATCATACAAAGTATGAGGACCTCTGTTATTATGTTGAAGAACACTATTTCCCAGTCGGATGCTATTGTCTGGGCTATAAAGAGCTCAGAGGCAAGAGGAGATACCAGACACCGCTTAAAAATATTTGAAAAATAAGTCAAAAGCTCTAAAGATCAATTCGACGGTCTATTGCTGGCATTTCCCGAGAATTAAATTAGAGACGTAACCACTGAGCTATTTTATCTAAGGTACGCTCTCATGAACCTCTATTTGTATAATATACATCAAAATGTAGTGAGACTACTTCCCATGCTATAACTTACACGCTGTCTAGTGGTTGTATAGAAGGCTACGGAGCTTTTCATACTGGAATGGGCCGATTCCGAGTCGAATGAGAATTATGAAATACTTATTGCAAAGCTATCTCTTTTGCCGCATATGTAGGTCCATGAATTTGCGCTGGCATGGGTATTTTGGTGCGTATCTGTGTCCTCTTAGCTCAATAATTCTCAGGTACTGTCTATTACATCGCCCGATCTAGCGAAATTAATAACTCGGTACGATAGCATCTGCTGACTCATCGTGACTGTGTAAGCCGTCCTACCGGTTTTGCCTTCTTTATGTGGCATTTCATGTGAGGCATCCAAGTGGCTGGTCTGGGGCAGTGCATGCATGTGGCCAATCGCGCCCCAGTGTATAATATCCGGGCTTAGGTTGTTCTCATCTACAACTTCGTAATGATCCAGCATTCATTGAGAAAAGATTCCACGGTCTTCAGTATCATGCTGTGCTCCGTCTGTACTGGTTTCAATGTGCGAGAGCTACTCCTGAAGGCTCACGCGCAATCTCCAAGGTCCCACGGCGACGATCCATCATCGCCGCCGTCGGTACAAAATTTTCGCCCCGCGATCACTCACTTCTTTAAACAACACACAGGCCTCCTTCGGCTTCGATCATCGGCAAGTAATTGCGAGCTATGCCATTGCATTTGGGAGGACTATGTCCGCAAGAATTCTCCAAACGACTGTACGGATTATGCTTTAGGTAGAGGCACCAACTCTCGACAGATATTTATCGGCACAGCGGCCTGGGACGCTACACTGCATGGTCTGCCTCATCTTGCTGTTACGCAGGATGGAGACCTTGGAGCAATACGCGTTCTAGCTAATTTTGAAGTATGTGCTTTGAGAGGTTAGTAGCATGATCGAATTCAAGGCTGTGAACTTATATCAACGCGACTAGGCCATGAGCCTGTAGATCATCAAGAGCTACTTGCCAGATCCATATACAGCAACTCAGGATCACCTGAATGTTTACGATTGGCTGGTGGGTTGCTCGAGAACTGTCTCAACAATCATAAATCGTGTTCTTCCCATAATGCTAAATTATCGGAATTTCCTACGAGACTTATCGACACAGGAAGTGTAAACCCGAAGTTAGTTAATAGTGACGGGCGACAAGGAGTATACGCTGCGCTTTCATACTGTTGGGGAGGCGAGACGGGTTTCACACTCACGTCTACAACAGAGCAATCGTTTCGCGCCGGCCAGCCTCTGGACCAATTTCCAGCTACGCTGCGCGACGCTATCATCATTACTAGAGCTTTAGGAATTAGATATATCTGGATCGACGCATTATGCATCTTCCAGGACTCAGATCAAGATTGGGCACAAGAGGCAAGTAAAATGTGTGACGTGTACCATGGCGCGGTTGTCACGCTGGCTGCTGCATGTGCCTCCAATACCCACGAAGGGATCCTGCGAGAGCGCCAGGACTCAACAATGCCCCAGTGTTGGCTTGACTGGAGAGCTGATGATGCTACTACAAGGGTATTCCTCCGTTCTGGATCTGAGCTATGGGACGAGAATTTTCACCAAAGCATTCTGAACACCAGGGGCTGGACCCTGCAAGAAACCCTTCTTGCGCCGCGAACCTTGTGGTTCGGTCAGCAGCAGCTCGGTTTCGAGTGCGCCGAGGGGAGCGTCTCAGAAGCTGGCCGCAGCATCCGTACTGCAGAAATATATCGCAGTAAGGGGCATATACAAAAGCTCCGTGGACAACCTATTCCGTTGTGGCGACGACGATTGCTGACATTTCTCCGAAGCTTGAATATACCCACTGCCATACTTTTCCCTATGCCTTCGCTTCCCGGTGCCCTTGAGGTGAAGGCGTCACGCACATTAGGGAGTTTATTCTCTTGGGAACCGGTAACCCTTCAAGGCTCGTTCGACCATCCGGGGAATTTCATGGGCCTATCCCATTTTGACTTCTGGGTTCACATCATCCAAAACTACACTTCCCGCCACCTTTCTAAGTCAACAGATGCTCTTCCTGCATTATCCGGACTCGCCAGTGAGTTTCATCGAGCTACGGGTGACACATATCTCGCTGGACTCTGGAAGTCGAATATCATAGAAGGTCTTAGCTGGGTAAGCAGAATCTCCGCTTCGAGTGTCTTGTCTTGTCAATTTGTCAAGTTTTTGTTTCTTACTGTATCTCATTGAAGTTGCATGTTCCGTCAAGTCTAACATATAAAGCCATAGAACAGGGTACAGCTAGAGACCAAACCGATGGCACAGGCGCTAGTGAATGATCTAGCTCCATCGTGGAGTTGGGCCAGCGTTCCCAATTCAAAGGTATTTTTCGGAATCAGGAGTCAATTCGATCATGTCATACGTTTCGCCAAGGTCCTGGACGTCACTATTTATAATCTCACTCCTGACCCTTTTGGGGCAGTAAACAGAGGAAGTATCACGCTTCATGCTCCGTTTTTAGATATAGGCACCGATGATATCGTCGCCGTGTCCCATCGAGCATCATCGATCTATCCCAATCTGCGGGCCGAGTTGTGCAAGACCACGCCGGACGTGAACGAGTACCTACAGAAACATAGAGGCTATAGTGGACAAAGATATGCTATCCTACAATTATTCAAGACATGGCGGGCGGCTGAATACTCTCGGCGGGCCTCAAAGCATATAAATTTCCTTCTTCTTGAGAGCATGGAAACGGAACCCGGCTACTGGAGGCGCATCGGTTGTTTTCGATTGACAGAAGAACCACAAGCCCCAAAACGCGCAGCAACCAGACATGAGGTAATACTTGCCGAGATAAGACCTGACTTGAAGAGACAGATTATGAAAATCTCTTGAAAGTGAACATTCGTCTCACTAAACCTACAAACTATACCTTAATTGATCTCTTACAGTCTATTCACTCGTTTTAAAGTTGAACGTTGATAAGAATTTAATGTAGTATATAGATTCCTACTCCCACCTCCGCGCCAGCCTAACCACCCTACGGGATCTTTTCATCACCATCTACATGATTGATTCCTAGTTACTAGTGGTGCAAGGCAATTTGTATATAACAGATACCTCAACACCTAACCCGTTCCCGGGCTAAAAACGCCTCTTCCTAACAATGAAAATGCCGCTGGAGAAGATGCCACCGACATTTGAATGTTGAGCAAGCAAGCCAATAGTAAAGCAGATATGTCCTTCCGGAGGCAACCGGTACAAATGCCATGTATGGCAATTACAAGAATACACGTAGTGTCCGCACGGATTACATACACCCCTGCTGCCTTCACACAGCCATTCCATTTTCCATCACCTTTCGGCCCTTGCTGTCGTAGCTCGTTACACTGAATGCTTCAAAGTCATTCTTGTCTCGCAGATCTTCCTCATTCATATCTAGACCGGCGAGAACGCCTTGTCCAACCTTTGGCCAGGCAGGCGGGATTGAGTCGATCGACGATTCACGTTCTGCCTGGATCTGAGCCTCGGCAGAGCCCTTCCTCTTCGCGTTTGACTTCCCGCCTGTGTCTGAGGCCTTCGTGTCGGGGGTTGAAACTGTGCTATTAAAATTCACTGGACCGCTAGACTTCGCGTCTGCTCGCGGGAGGGCGGCAATTGCCGCTGAACCTGCTGATAATCCTTGCATACCCCGTTTGGTAGACGCCCCCGGCTCCTGGGCGGGGAAGATGGGGAGATCTGGATGCAGCTCTGTGCTATACATTATGATGTTCACTAATTGGGCATGTGGAATATCGGTCAGGTACTTCCGCCGCTAAATGACTGTTAGAACAATGCAAATTATCATACAGATAGTGTTGGGATGTGACTGACCTGATCCGAACTCTTGGATGCCCAGCTGACACCCTTGTGTTCCACTAGCGTCTTCTTCTTCGCCAAAGCCTTCTCGCGCTTTGACATACAACGGCCGCAAAACCATGAGCGAGACTCGTCGCTAACGAAGGCGTCGTCGATATATGGATCGTGGCACATCTGGTGCCAGCAGAAGTTGCAGCCGTCGCAGAAGACGATCTGGTTCATATTCGGGCTAAGTCCCCTCGTGCATACCTTGCAAAGAGCCTGTTCCGCAGTGCGCTTGCCATAGTGCTTCCGTTTCTGGGAGGCTGTTGAATCGACTGGGTTGAACTGTGCCGGCTTTTGCACTTGGCGGCCCGACTTTGTCATAGTGGAAGTCTTCTGGCCTTTTGCGGCTGCATCGGTGTCACTGTCCGATAGCTCGGTCAAGCTTGACGATGCGTCCACGTTGTCCTTGCCCCGCTTCCGCTTCGTACCTCGTGCTGCCTTTCCTTTTTGTTTGGATAGAAGCGGTTTTGGAGCTGCTTGGGTAGGCTTCAAATGGATAGTCTTTGCGCTGCCAGATTTCACCATTCCCGCGGTGGGCGCGGGTGTTAATGGTGTTCGCGGCTGAAATGAGCTACCCATAGAACTAGACTGTCCGGGTTTGAAACTCGGCATAGGCATAGGCATCGTCAAGGAAGTGTTCATGTTCATAACGAGACGTCGTTTAGCGTCCTCGAAGGTAGACCTCTCAATGCTCTTTGCCATAGACGACGCTGATGAAAGAGCTGCTGATAAGCTGCCGGGCTTGCTGTTGATGCGCGACAGAATCATTTGGGTAGCCGCAGAGAATTGTGGCACATATGGCCGCTGTCCAGCAGAGCCCGTTGAGCTTGGCGCAAGACTTGCGGCTTCGCTCGGAGCTGACACGGTAGGCAAGTCGGCTGGAGCAGCAGCCGTATCTGTGGTAGACTCATCCTTTGCCCCTCCTCCGGCTTCTCCTCCCACACTCATGCTTGACTTTTTGTCATCTTGTATATCCTCCATCTTGTAGTCATCGGACTCGACCAAGAATGTGTCTGGCTGGGGTATTAGTATGGTCACACACTGATTGGCCCAACCTGGGGATCGCCGTAAATCTGGGACAAGTCACCACAGTAGGCAGAATCAACCACTGCCCCGAATTTCGTCGACCTGCGCAGAAAATAATACAAATTTGGAATGGTTTACTGATGCATTGAGACATAGAAAGTCAGTCAATTGCAACAAGGGAAGGTCGAAGGGAGGGAAAGTGAAGGTGGAGGTGATGCACGTGACTTTCACGTGATTAGAGGAGCTGTTGATGCACTTACAATAATAAGTAACTCGAGCTTGTTGAGGTGGGTGATCCTAAGCTGATGTCACCATTATATATGTGATTCCAAGGTAAATTTCATGGAAAACTATGATAACCCAAAACAATTGGCCATTGTTGTGGTATCTATTTGTGAGTTTGTTACTGTAGATTTTACCGGCAAACATGTGGCGGGCCAAAATGTACCTAGGTACCTACAGCAGGATCATCTTGTTAAGGCATTATAATTAAACCTTTTCTACCAGAAATTTGCCATTGACTTCAAGATAATATTTTCACTCATTTATAATGCCTTTACTCCTCATTTCATTATTGTATAAGGTAAGTAGTACGTATCATGGATGTAGATAACTTCATTAAGGTAGTAATGAACCCTGGAATTAAGCGGAGATAATTCAAAGTGGAGTTAGAATTACAGATTACAGTGCTTGTTTCTAACTGCTACAGTGCTGTCAGGCCATGCGCACGCGAAAGAACCCGCAGTAATCGCTAATGCCAGACCTGTCTAGATTTTCCTTTCTGCTAACTTTATTGCAACGTCAAATGACGACACTAGAATAATGTTACGCAAAAGATAAAACGAAGTAGCCTAGGAACACATGCAGCTAACATAGAACAATATCGCTCTCGATTTCTGCGACCTGACTCTGCAGCTATAACTGCTGAGAACAAGTTTACCATGACGGTGACCATGAATGCCGAGAGCGAGCTCCGGAGACACAGGTATGCCGAGTCAAATGCCCAACGAGACTGCAGGATCAGGACCAAGACGATTGCTTATCAATTTATATGCAATAGGATTTAGGGTTAGAGATAGAAGCACCGCACATAACTAGCGTTAAGGAAATCTCATCGTCGCTACTTGATAGATGAGTAGAGGCGTAGATTTCCCAAGCGGGCTGAAGAACCGAATCTAAGGTGAAGATTGTGTGGCATGGGGCAAATTATATCGCTTGCCCATCTCGCCATCGTCATTGTCTAATCAGTTGAGCGCTAATGTGTGTAGTTTGTATGCATATTTTTCACATATCGGTAGTCTATTGAGATTGATATATACACCAAGGGACTCCTCAGTAGCACTTCCAACGACCTATTGAAGTAGATTATCTGAGTCAGCTCTATCTCTTTGAACACGATTATATCCTAATCACCTACTAATTCACATAATCTGTTAATGTCTCTACCATTATTACCTTTAATAGTCGTCCCCGATATTTGAATGTACAACCCACGGCACAAGCACACGTTGGGTTTCTGCGACATCTGCATGTGCCGCGCGATTTTGAAACCGCTTCTAAGCAGTATTAATATTTATCCCTAGCAGATTAACGTGCGAACACTGACCGGTAAAAAAAATTGCCTCAGACTGACCAATACATGCCGGGAACTGTGGACCTAGCTTATGCAGCCACTTGATAAAATGGGATTCGCCTCGACTGTCCAGGCCCTTGGCACAGTGATATTATTCATGAAGAACTCCTACTAAACGGCAAGGAATTTGCTCAAGAGTGCATAACTTCTACCTATAAGCAGCACGAGCGTCATCGTCTCATCTTCTCATCTTTTTACTAACAGACTCAACAATCCCACGCAGCGCACGTTTCGAGCCCCGCGTAGACAACTCGGGCGGACTCGGGGGCGAAATAAGCTGAGATTGAATCGGAGACTTCTCCCCCGTCGACCCGGCGCTACTCGGATCCGACGCGGACAGGAACCGCGAGGAGCTAAGACTGGATCCAATCCCGCTGTCCTCGAAAGGGTCCGTCACGACCCACGACGTCTCAACCGGAGGGTCGCCCTTGACCGGATCCCCCGTGTCCTTCCAGTGCCAATGCAGACTCATATTATGCCCGAATATCACGGCCCCGGCGCCCTCCAGATCCACCTGCGCCTTCTTCTTCAGACTGCTCGTGAATTTCAGCGGGAATAACGCCTGCACGGGGTCGTGATGGCTCTGCTTCGCGTCTTTGGTGCAGGGACACGGGTCGAATGTCGCGCGCTTCATATGCCAGATGATATTCTCGCATAGCCGGCGCGGGTTCGAAGCCGCGTCGCCGTCCTCCTCCATGATCTCCAGCAGATTCGCCACGCACGCCGCGAGGTAGTAGCTCTCCTTCGGCAGCAGGGACCACCGGCTGCAGAGGCCTGCGCTGGGGCTCGTCTTGCGTGGCTGGATCAGCTCGCCGAAGCCGCTGCCGAATAACGTCACCGCGTGGATCGCGCGCGTGAAGTCGACCCAGCCCTTCCCGATCGTGGGCAGGGTTGTCACGCGGGGGAAGATGGGGTCGCCGTCTTTCACTAGGTCTTTGAAGTCCCAGCCCTCTAGGTGCTGTCGGGGTCGGATGTGGATTTGTAGACCGCTGCGCCGTTCCGCGTCCGTTTGGTGGTCGACGAGTTTCTCTAGGATGTTGTAGATGTGCTCGATCCTGTCCTCTAGGCGGTAGTGCCGGGTTTGTCTTCTTGAAATGTTGTTTGTTGTGGTGCTTTCCCTTATGTTTTCCTCGTAGACCTCGGTCTTGTCCATGTATAATGTCAAGTTGCGATTATTCTCGTCGATTAGGACTTGAAGCGATGCATCGGGTCGCGATAGATCGTCTGGGTCTTTCAGGGCATTTGGATCAAGAAGCCATGCTGACTGGAACTTGCGCTTGCTATGCTCCAGGGATGCCCGCAGAACATGTAGAAGGGCACTAGCTCCGTTCACTAACCACCCCCTTTTGTCGGCCTCGTCCCAGAGAACCATGTACTTGGAGGATATCCATTGCAGCTTCGTAAGATAGCCGAATCTGGAAATATGCACAGGTTTCTCTCTATTTCCTAGGGTGAAAGCCGCTGTTCCAGTAACGAATTGACCTGCAGTTATTTCAACTTTCTCTAACATGTGGTGAGAATGTGCCTTAGGTAGACGAGATCTTCCTATATCGTATGAAGCAAGAGTGGTTCCTAATCAAGAAAATATTGTCAGCGATACGGTTTCTCTCTTGATGCGATGCACAAACATACCGACGATAGAGGTCGCATCAGCGCACCACCCTAATACATGACGAGATTTTTCGAGACCTGTCTTGGTGATAGCTGCAGGCTCAAAGTTGGACAAGAGGTACGAAATACGTTTGGACGGGTCCCGACTGCGGAGAAGGTGCCAGACTATCAATTCTTCCGATTGCTTCGCTGGCACGAGCATGGTGTTAAAACCTTTAATAAATGTTTTAGAGTTGAAGGCGTTGAGGTATTTAGTGCCGGTTAAAGCAACCATTAGTTCTAGTGGCATCTCTAAACCAGTGTCTGGTTCCTGCCTGTGTAGGATGGGGAATCCCCCGGCGATGACAGGGCTGGAGAATAGATAGCTCCAACACCTTCCATTTAGATTCTGCGCACTAGAATGCAACGTTTCAATGTGGTATCTTAGATTCAATCTCAAGGAAGATCCCATGTAATCTTGAGTGGCGATGTTGCTGTCCAGGTACGGTTTGCAGATTGTTACGGCGTGAGACAACGAGGGTCGCAACGCGGAGCCCATCCATGCCAGCTGTTCTCCTATCTCGGCTATGAAGTATGGAAGTCCTCTTGCCGTTACAACGACAGAGGGGTTGTTGACGTTGGCCATAGCGCCGCAGGCAATCGAGCCACCAAAAATCGATGCCTCTAAAGTCAAACGACAAGGGATATTAACTGTAATATGTCAGTACCAAAGATATAGCGACAGTACTATTTATTTTCAGGAATTAAACTTACAGAATAATGTCTTTTTGTGTTCGGTGGTCTTCAGAGTTTCTTGGATGAGTTTAAGCGTCTGCAATCCCGTCAATGGCCACATCTGCGCCATATACTGTCGACAGGTGAGAGCCTGAGCATATGTACCGGATCCTGTCAGCGTAACGGAGTTTGCGATAGCCTCGGAATGAGGGATGCTATAATCCTGCTGGTAGAGAAACCCAATTATATCCCAATTGACGGTGAAGGTGACCTGAACTTCCTCGGGACATTTCTTTCGACTAACGTTTTTCGTGTGGGGGAATTTCAATTGAATAGCGCCCATAATATGATCTAGAATGTCATATTCACCTGTAGATAGGATAAGATTCCGGCGTAGTCGTGCCAGCATCCACATATAAATAGGATCCTCGACAACGATCTTTCTATACTCTTCTAATTCCGGTATCTGGGCCGCATCTGGGCATTCTTCTTGGGACAGTCTCTCAAGCACAACCTCTGGAGCTTCGGTGTTGAATTCTTCGAACCTCGACTCGTCCCTGGATGCTAGCCAACGTTCCATTATCTCTGTGGGCTTTGGTTCTCGTTTAGTATTGGTTTCACCGTCCAAATCGTTGACATGGTGATAATGGCCTTTGAAGGACCTTGTAATCGCCCTAGACCCGATGGATTAGTTCTTTGTTCTATCGCTAATATTATCAGGTGTGTCCGGTAGCCATATATATTAATGTGGAAATGACGGGCTGTTACAGTCATATGCGCCGCTTGATACTGTTTAGCCTGACTTTGGAGAAACTCGACCTACTCTCTTTGTTTATGAATAAAAACCATTAGATCCCGTTGCGCTTGAGTTTGGTTTTGGTAACCAATAGTGAGTGCCAAAGCCTTCAGGAGTGTGGGCAGAGAGTCTGATAATTTCTGAATCATCTCGGCGCTAAGTTGCTTCCCACCGGTCTTTGTGAAGAGGTCGTCTGCGAACGTGTCGACGTAGCTTTCTGTTCGCACATCATAATGACCTGATAGTTCAGTGTACACTGTTTGCATGTCATCATCGTCACTTCCATTATCATGCTTAGACTTGTTGATTTGAGCCTGGCTGCTGTGTGTTACGGTCGCATATCCGGAATCCGAGGGAGAAGGATCATGCTCGGTTTGTCGATTCGTAGATCTTTGAAAGGTATAAGGGCTAGGTACGATAGTAGCAGCTGTGTGAGCTATGTGCGAAGAGGCTAGGAGCGTGCTGGACGCGAACGGCAACGGCGGGGGTGCGACGAGGTAGCTTTCGTGAATGCGCTTCTCACTGGCGCTTGGGCGTGGTAGTAGGGGGTATCCAGTGCATTGTTTTCTGCTACGAAGACACTGGGTACACTCTGGTCTTTTTTCATCGCATTTAATTCGTCTCTGCCTAGAATCCGATTCAGGGTGTCAGCAGTGAATTCAACCAAGGCAGGCCATCCAGAACACGTAGAACTCGCATCACTCACTTGCAATTATTACAGCCAGTCTTGACTTTTGGCTTGCTACTTCGAGCCCGTCTAGGACCCTCCACGCCTAGTTCCATCCTAAGGAGCTCAGAAAAGCTTTTCGAGGCCGGAGTTTGATCTTTAGTCGGCAACATTGACTCGTGCTGCTTCCCGCTATACGCACTTATTACTTTATATAATCTGCCATGATCGGTCGGGAAGTCGCAAAGTGTGAGAAGGAGACTGTCCAAGTCGCAACCCTTCGCATATTCTTTGTTAAGCCAGCCCACTGCGAGCTTGGCCCACTTGAAATTGCCCGATGCCCTCTTCTGGACTTCGAAATGTATGCTCTCTGCGACGTCGCCTTGCCCAACTTTTAGGTTCCGTTCTAGGTAGTTCACGATGCTGTTGCCGTAAGTCTCAAGGATAAATTCTAAACCTGGAATCTTCAACTCGGTTGTATGTCCACTGGCTAAACAGAGACGTAGTGTGGTTTCGGAAGAGGTGGCTCGTTGGCAAATTCCCCCGAAAAATCTTAGTATCCTCTCAATCTGCGATTCTTCGCATTCATCAAGCGCATCAATGAAGCAGACGAGTGATCCTGTGCCAAAGTTCTTGATGACTTCCCCAAGAAGGGTCTGAAGGGTTTCAATGCTCCAAGGAAGCTCGATGCTAACGGTGTCCAGTATGGGTTGAAGATCTGGTCTTTCCTGAAGAAGCTGTAACAACAACGATCGATATAGTCCAGTTGCTGACTTCTGCAGTTCATAGCCTCCGAGATTGAAAAAGAAGGAGATGATAGTTGTTTCTTTCATAAAGCGACGGGCATGCGATAGCATGAATTTCATCAACGTCGACTTCCCCGAACCGGGCTTCCCTTTGATCCATAGCACACCATAGTGGTTACTAAGCTTATGGTTATCAGCCCAATCAATATACTGGGGTGTTTCTAGGAACCAAAGACAGGCTTCAGCGTGTTCCTTTTTTATCGTGATTTGGTGTGCACCGGTTTGTGGGAAATCAAGTGTTTCGAGAATGGTCCTCCTCGATCCCGGCCTCTCTCCATTGAAAGACGAAGTGATAAGATCAATAGGGGCCTTGGAACCCCCATTTTGACCTAAAATTGAAGATGAGCATGTGAGCAGGCTATCTAGATCAAGCGGTGTGAAATGTACCAGATATTCGCCATACGAAGCTTTTAGTTCCACTTTGAGGATGATTCGAGTGTATGCGAAGATTTCCAGCAAGAACAGTGTTATCAGGAAGCTCTTTCACAGAAGTTCGGCTCGATGGGCTGATTTGATCTGCTGCCGTCGCGAGAGGTGGCTGTTGAGCGATAGCAGTCGATCTTGTAGGGATAGCAAATCTAGTCCTTGAGGTAGACCCTAGTTCTTCTTCATGCGTCTGATTCGTCCGGTCCATATTGATGCCGGAGCTATCCACGGCTTGTGAAGGTCAATATTGACGTTTGTATCCGAACACATATGAACGTCCTCTCAGTCTTGGCATTCCTTTTGTGTGCGACTTTTGCTTATGATGATAGTAGATGGACGCTACCTCGATTAAGACTATTAGCTTCAAGGAAGTATTGTATACGTTAGATAAGAAAAATTAAGTCCGGAAAGACGGGAAGAAGGAATAACAGGTGATTTTGTTTCCTGGTGTCTCGTGTTGTGGTGTGCCTCACCTAGTGACTGTTTCCCATCCCTGCCGCCAATTATTACCCCTCCTCTATCGGCGCTCAGCCCGTGATTCCACCTCAGCCGCAAGTTGCCAATTGGACTTGGATTAACACAATTAGTAGCACGGAGGAAGGTTGAAGTTTAGAAAAGGGGATGAAAGTCGTTTCTCTCTTTGTAGGAGAAAGTGGAAATGCCAATAACTTTGATTAACACTTAACAGCTCAAGCATTGGATATTAAGAAAGGTCAGTTTGATGGGTGCACTTGGGAACTTGTCAGGAACAATGTTCCAATATTAGGCACACAGCCACGTCAGGGGTTGTGTGAGAGGCCTTTTTCGGAGACCGACGGTGAGGCGGCTAGACAGACAAGGCATACAAGGCACACATGCAGGGTCGCGACCAAGACATGTCTAGTTTATGAATATGGTTAACACAAAATTTCCATGCAGGAATTCAGCAAGCATTCTCCTGGCTCTTCAATGGCCCGGCTGGCGCAATGGTTAGCGCATGTGACTTCTAATCACAAGGTTGTGGGTTCGAGTCCCACGTCGGGTTTCTTATACCGTATCCGTTTCAATTTTGCTAGTTTTATTTTTACTTCAGACAGACATCCAGCTCTAAACGGATATAATGCGGCGTTACGGGGTGGACAGCATGAAGAAATGCTAAGCCATGCGCCCTTGGTAGAGTTATCGACGTACGATAGCCAGGAGCAATATTGCGGTGCCAATACTTTTAACAGGACTGATTGACTTAATATATTTCGCCCATACGCATGCATACAATGCTTTGAGTCCCCATATACGACTATAATTCGCGAGACTATACCGGAGGCAGACTGGGAAAACTACTCAAGCAGAATAGAATGAATGTATTCGCGCTCTTGATCTCGTCTGAGCTATTATATATAGTACGATAACAGAGCCAACTACATACATACTTATATATCCCTACATTCTTCGAGCAGAGCAGTTAATATCTATCTATTCGCCAAAAAATTTCACGCTACCTAACGGCGCCGGAATCCTTAAGCGCAGAAATAGCATCCCCACCAAGCCCAAGCAGATCCCCCAAGACCTCATCCGTATGCTGTCCCAGCGTCGGCGGCGCCGTCCGCACACCAGGTGTGCTGTGACTATATTTAACAGGGGTATTCACGACGCGGATGGTCCCGCATTCGCCATGTTCCAGCTCGACCACCATGTCGCGCGCCCGCGTGTGCTCGTGGTGCAGCGTGTCGTGGACGTCGTTGACGGCCGCGTACGGCATGCCCTTGCCCTCGAAGACGTCGAGCCACTCGCGCGTCGTCTTCGTGACGCTGATCTTCTCGATCTCGGCCTCGAGCTCGTCGCGGTGCGCCACGCGCTGCGAGTTCACGCTGTATTTTGGATTTGTCTTCCAGTCGGGCCGTTCGAGGCCGTCGCAGAGGATCCCGAAGAGCCGGTCGTTGCCGCCTCCGAAGAGCACGTCGCCGTCTTTCGTCTTGAAGGACTTGTAGGGTACGATGGATGCTACGCGTGATTGTTTAGTTGGGTTTTAGTTTGGGTAGGTTGGTGATAGAGATTAAGATTGAAACGTGTAATGTGTAATGTGAGACTTACGGTGTGCTGTCCCCCAACGCCCCGTGTCTCGCTTGCCGCTGATTAGACAGCTGCTGGCAATGTTGGCGAGCGTCGCGGTCTGGCAGTCGCTCAGCGCGACGTCGATGTGCTGTCCGCGCCCCGTCCTCGCGCGCGCGAGCAGCGCCGCCATGATGCTGTTGCTTGTGTACAAGCCGGTCGTCAGATCCGTCACGGCGACGCCGACTTTAACCGGGGGTCCGTCGCGGCTCCCCGTGATATGCATCAGGCCGAACTCCGCCTCTACCATGACGTCGTACCCGGCGCGCTGCGAATAGGGACCCGTCTGCCCGTACCCCGTGATGGACGCGTAGATCAGAGACGGGTTGATCTTGTGGATCGTCTCGAAGTCCATGCTGTACTTCTTCAGACTCCCAGGGAGATAGTTCTCCACGAGAATGTCGCATTTTGCTGCGAGCTTGTGCAGGATCTCAACGCCTTCTGGATGCTGGAATGAGAGGCCGAGAGACTTCTTATTGCGATTGACCTATTCGTCTATTAGTTTCGTATGCGCATTTATAAATGTCCGTGATTATCTGTATACGTACTCCAAGGAAATATGCAGACTCGCCGGGACCCTCGTGATCTGATCCTTCTCGGTACGCGGCGTAGGGTGGCCCCCAGGCACGAGTGTCATCGCCACGCGTAGGATGCTCAATCTTGATAACCTCTGCACTTGCAGTCAATGACCGTCAGCATGTATCGAGCAATGAGTAATGTAATGCTGCACATACCCTAGGTCACCTAAGATCTGGGTACAATAAGGCTGTTTGGAAACATCAGCTCGGCTCTCACTCGTCTATTAAATAGCGGGGTCGGCCTACGCCAGCGAGAACCCTCGTCATGTCGAGGACTCGATACCCAGACAACGGGAGCGTCGCGTCAGCAGTCGACCCCGTCTGTGCGACGGACGACTGACGGCGGATGAGGATGTTGGTCCTCCTCGCCGAAAGTCGGGCCCCCTGGCCGACTCGGTAAAGGGACCGGCTTATGGGTAACATGGCTACACCAACCCGCACTGCACGCTTGTGCGCTTTGAAAATCTCTGAACGGACTGATATTCACTACACACGCGGCGACTTCGATCCTTGCATACAGTGGTATTAGGTATAGCGTCTTACCGTTGGCTGTTGTTGAGAGGGCTTTCAGTTATGCATAAGAAGGTGACGCTAGGTTTGTACCTCGGCCCCTGTCTAAACTGCTTAGTCTGGTAATTCACAATTCAACCAACTCCACAAACTACCGGACCGGAGCTGCCAACGGGTGTATATTTCCGGGACAATGTTCTACAATTTCGTGCATCTTCGAATCTTTTTGAAAATCCCAATGCGCCTACGAGTATTCTTGTGGGAATTTTGTTTTCGCGGGCGTTATTCAAGCCTGGGAGCCAAGCTTACTACTACTTAGTGGCGGAGTTGCTTTTATGCTTTAGACGTCCGTATTTCATACTTATGCCAGTCGCCCGCAATAAATAGGTGTTGAGGCTAAGATCAAATAGGATCACTGTCAACCTCGGCGATATCAATAAATGCATGAATGAATGAAAAAGAGTTGACGTACTATCGATACGATCTAGATTGGGCAGACTACGTAATTCCGCTCATACGGCCATTATTCCGGCCAGCATGATGGCATAAGTAACCCAAGGCTTAATTGTTAACAATGCCACTGTTGGGTTGGGGTAAAATATTAAACATCTTATTAGCTGGCATAGTTACCTTATCGTGGCGAGAGAGGGCTTGTTTTAGTCCACATTAAACAATTACACAGCACTTGGCGGACCGGACCGGACAGGTGAGTTGCTATCCGGGGGATAAATATAGAATTCTCCCCGCGTCAACTTCGAGAACACTACCCAAGAAGGGATGGCCAATTGCTCATTGATAAGTGTATTCATAACAGACTTAAGTTAATGTCTCTTGTATTGTCCAATACTACCTAATAAAGACGTTGCTATTTGTACATCGTAGAACTGATGAGCCGACTATAGAAATACCACCTGACATGCGCTTCATGTGTCATAGCAGAAGGGATAAAAAGGGACGATATGTATTATTCAAGTCGCATTGGTACGTAGCCCGTAACGGGTCATCACGAAACTTTAAGTGGTCCCTTCTGCTCGCTTCGTACATCTGCATTTTCCCTTATGCTGACACCTACATGCCAGTGCAGGTGATAGTGCAGGCAATGAGCATGAATTTCACCAATGACCGTTCGCGCACCGCCACCCTCGACCATAATGTAGGGAATATGGAGCTAGAACGGGAACAAGAGACCCGCCAGAGTTAGAGGTCAGACCTCTCCTGGGTGGCGTGCAGATGCCCTTATAAGCCCTTCGAGCCTCGTAGAAAGGGAACCAGCTCAATGGTATGGTCGGTTCCCCAATGCCGACAATGCCTTGTTTTTCGTCCCCCACAGCCACTCCCACCTGAACCCGACAAATAGATACAGGGTGTGGTTGGTCCAAGAATAGCACTAAGCCATGACATGTTACCCAACGTGCATAGTGACGTTTCTCAAGTTCGTTCTATGTGCAACTATTGCGGACTATTTGCGCAGCGACAGAAGGGCGAGGTAGTGGAAGGGCACATTGACTGCCCTTTCGCGAATCATTGAGTAACCATGAATCATCTCTGTATTCATATAGCCTGCATCTTCCACGCTCAATAGCCGTCTATCCCTCACGCCGCGATGTCCATCTCTCATCAACTTCATTCTTAGCAATTGAATGTAGACTAGACCCCGCGATGGGCCGTCTCCTCTATTTTCGGCGCGATGAAGACGCACGTCACCCATTACCCGTCGGGTCTACGCCCAAGACGGGCCAAACTACAAGCGAGAGCCTCGCGCCCGCCTCGGTCGACCCTTGGATGGTCGTCGTCATAGTCGTCGGCAGTCTCATCGTCGCGACCCTTGCCATCTTCATGTGCGCACACTACATCAAGTCACGACGGGGACGGAGAGATGGATTCCAGCCCATGGAAGAAATGAAGTCGCCTTACCCGCAGAAGCGGCGCAGACCTGGCACAGTCGACCGCCAGTCTGCCGAGGACGTAGAGCGCGACATGATGATACGGAAGTCCTTGGCTAGTCGGACATCATTGACGGCTAGCGACCCCGTCTCTCAGGTCTCCTCTGTGTCTACCGGAGGATATCAACTAGCACATCCATTGGGAGACGAGAGCGAGATGACCGGGTTGAAAGAAGATTGGAAGGCGTGGGAGGCGAGCGTGCAGAGCGAGAGGAGAAGCTCTACTCCCGGGGGCGTCGGGCTCGACCAACACCCTGCGTTTGCCCCGTATCTCTCGGTGCCCCAGCCTACGCGCATGGCCTCACCTGCCCGAGGTGGTGGTCCCACCGGTTATCGTCACATCTAGGCCCGTCTCGGCTGGATGCAGCTGGGTGTATTATGAATCTGAAGTAGAGTAAATATAGGTTTGGGGGCGGGCTCGACTACTACCCAAGGCAGCATCCCCCACCTCTTTACCAGCTCGAGCGACACTGTACTTGTACGCACCATTGCAGGCTGGAGCCTGTGACGGGAGACCGATCATGGATCATGGCCAGTTTGCGATTTTCGTGTTTGGATGATGCTAGCGTGGAGTTGGTGTTTGGGATAACATGTTTTCTTTGTCATCATTGTATTGTGCTTAATTCAACACGTACGGATAATAACAAAGAATGTCTTTGTTCCTTTCATATTGAAGGGGGAAGTAATGTGTTACGAGTCAGTCGCATTGTAGCAAGTGCCGTTTGACTATCCTCGATAGACAAAGATCCTGTTAAAAGTGCCTAGAATGGCAGTAGAGAGAGATGTGTTTTGTTTTGCATATCTTATGAATATTCATTCTCATCTCGTTTCCTTATAAATTCTCCCGGCCGCTATTAGCGCAGTTCACCGTTTAGTTGGCAGTTACCTAAACAACCTCTTATTTAGACTAGGTACGGAGTACTTCAGGACTTAGTTTGTACCTACCCTCACGCAGAAGATTGTAATTTGTAGTGAAGACCAAGTACCCACCGCGACCCACTCATCTGATTAGTCAGATTCAAGGCAGTCACCGCAGTAAGGTTTTCTTCACTATTCCACGCGTCTCTCGTCAGCCTCCAGGCTCCTCATCCTCAACAACTTCCACCCGCCACCACCTAACGCTCGCTCCCCTCTGTCTCCCGGCCCGCGACCCCTATATTTCGCGAGCGCGCTTCTCTCCATATTCGCATTTGGAATCGGCATCGTCGGCATCATCGGAGTCATAGCGATAAGACTTAGCCATCATCCGCCAACCGTCGTTTCCAGCATCGTCATCATGGCTACGGCGGCAGTCACCTCGCACTCGGATGCATTCATCGCCGCTCAGCAGAGTGCGAGCGTGGCCGCCAGCGACGATGGCCAGATAGGACTGAAGGAGCAACCGTGGCAGCAGAACCTGAACGAGATCATGCAATGTCCCGACTGTCGCGAGTTCCCGCCGAATCTCATCGAAGAGTTCTCATCAGGCGACATGGTCTGCGCATCGTGCGGGCTCGTCCTCGGTGATCGCATCATCGACACCCGCTCCGAATGGCGCACTTTCGCCAATGACGACCAGAACAACGACGATCCGAGCCGTGTCGGTGACTCGGTCAATCCCCTTCTCAACGGTTCGCAGCTCGAGACCAACATCGCCTTTGAGGGCAAGGATGCCAGGGAGCTGCAGCGCCTTCAGAGCAAGGCCAACAAGAAGACCGAGAAGGACAGTAAGCAGAGCAACACGGCTCTGCTTGCCGCGTATCGCGAGATCTCCAACTTCTGCGATGCCATGAACATCTCCAAGACCACCCAAGATGCTGCCAAGCACATCTTCAAGTTGACCGACGACGAAAAGTTATTCAAGGGAAAGCCTCTCGAGGCCGTCGTTGCAGGGTGCATTTTCCTTGCCTGTCGTCAATCCAACGCCCCAAGAACCTTCCGCGAGATCTATGCCTTGACCAAGGTTCCCAAGAAGGAGATTGGGAGAACCTTCAAGATACTGGAGAAGTTTCTGCAGGGGCACAGGAACAAGAACCACATCCCTGCTATCAATCACGATGGTGGAGCGCCGACCCTCAGTGCTACGAATGCCACCGAGCTCTGTGCGAGATACTGCAGCGGACTTCGTTTCAACAACAATCATCTCATGGCGAGAATTTCGTCTGAGTTGTGCGAGAAGAGTTCCTCGGTCAAGGATCTGGCTGGTCGTTCGCCCTTGTCCGTTGCTGCAGCCTGCATCTACATGATTTCTCACCTCATGGGTGAAGGCAAGAGCTCGAAACAAATTGCCGCCGTCGCAGGCGTTAGCGATGGCACTATCAAGACCGCCTATCGCTTCCTATATCAGGCCCGAGAGTCCCTGGTAGAACAGGATTGGCTCGCCAAGGGTGGTCATCTTGACCGACTACCTGTTAACTAAAGTGTAGTCGTGGGAGGCCACATCGAATGACGAAGTTGATGAAGTTGATGAGTACATAGAGTGTGCTTGTAGAGGCGTCCCTGGATGACTGTGAAAGCAGTCACAGGCTCCCCTTGCGTCCTCGAGATTGCCACATTCCTGATGTTTGGTTTACTATCTATGGACCTTTGCCCATCTCTCGGTTTACTCAGCGTGTGTTTCACATCACAGCTGCAACGAGTTTTTTGTAGGAGAGCATGAAGTACGACATACTCGCCGCAGGGTGATTCCACAGGCGGCTTGAGCTTCATTTCTCCTTATTTTTCGCCTGCGACTTTCTACAAACTTGCACAGGCGCTTCCCCTCAAATAATATTCTGAGCTCTTGAAAAATAGAGTATCAGCACCCTTGGTAGCCACAAGGCCCTCATCACGCGGTGCACACCGATGACCTGCCATAAAGAGGTAGATTGATTCTACGACATAAGGTGGCGTCCATCTTCATCAACGCATGGTTGGCTGGAAGGTAACAGGCACAGAGACAGTGTTTTTCCTAGTGTCTTATAGAGGCGTGGCATATACATGGCAATATGACGTTCGGGGAGAGAAAATGAATGTTCGTTTTATGACGGCAGGGCAGCGCGAGGCTTGAGTCTCGCTGCGGAGATTGGGGATCTGGGGTATGTATTATACGATCGCATACGCCTACGATCATGCAAATGCATTTCTCTTTCTCTCTTGACGCTGCCGCCTGTTCATCTGCCACTGTTCTGCTTGTTAAGGTGAATCCCTCCCCTCCCCTCCCCTGAATTTTGATATCTGATGAAACGAACTGGCCTCTTCACTGGGCCCCTAATGTGACATTTTCAACTGAAGTACTCAGAGAAGAAATTCTCCGGGTGACCTCAGGCGAATGTGATCGCAATTGGTTTATTACACTGATCTGCTCCTGAATTTAGATTTTGGATATTTATATCTCCAGTAGATAAGCTAATATCAACATCAATATTATTTTTTGAAAATCTATTGACCGTGATACTATGAATTGTGCTCGTCTTTTTGCTCCCCCCAATCTTACCTAGCCGTCTTGTAGGGAATTGGACCCCTATCAATCAATATAAGGTCGTAGATGTAATTAAGCTCGAAAGTCTGATTTTGGCGACACGTAGCAATATTCTTGATGCATGTACTGCCGTATTTGTTGAGGCGTTTTAAGCTTTCACGGGGCATTTTCGTAGCGCTGCTAGTGTTCCGGCCACTCGCTCGAGCTCTAGCCATTTATGGCAATATAGAGTTTTATTCGATGTACCTAGTGTCGTACTACTTTAAGACCCTTGCTCTAGTCTTATTTATATCCGGGCACTTGGGAGAGTGGTTTTGTGCTTGGACACCCGGGTGCGTTGCACGACTTTATTTCTATGACAGGTTCTCCATTAGCCACTCTTGCCATCCGTCTAATCCCGGTAATATGTGCCCCTTCCTTTCTGGTGCCTTAGAAGGTCTTGTATACCCTGTTTTGAAATGAATAGCTTTAACAATATGTACCGCGTGGAACTTGAGGCTCTGTTGATGAATAACACGGTGGTGACTGGGAGAAAGAAGCCTGGTAATGGCAATAGACTTGCTTACTGCCACCCTCGAAAACCCCGGCCTTATTGTAACGAATGCGCGCCCATATATATCTACGCATCGGCGAATCATTTGTATCATATGAAACCAAATAGATGCAACCATCATAACCCCGCGCCGCACCGCATCAGTAGCTCGTCACATACATAGTATCAAGACAAGTAAACTCGGCGCGCGCGGGCACGGCATCCGCCACATACCCGATCTTGCGACAGACGTGCTCACCGTCCTCCCCAGGAAACGCGGCGCGCAGCCGCGCATACGTCAACCCCGCATGCCCATGCACGGCATGGATCTCATCCGCAGACCCCAAGGTGAAAGACGCGGGGTCAAGCACGACGAAGCCGTAGAGATTCGGCTTGAGGGGTCTCGCGCGCTGGACCTCGCGATTGGGGACCACCACGAAGAGAAGCTGCGTTAGCGCCGGCCCGGCCATGAGAGCGCGGATGGAAGGGGGCAGGGAGGAGAGGAGCTTGTTCCAGAGCACCCAGTTGCGGCCCCAGTAGTCGAGGTTGTGCGGGTAGGGGCGCGGGTCCGGGAGGAGGTCCGGGTTCGGGGCCGGGGTGTGGAAGTTGAAGACTTGCAGCGCTAGGCGGCGCGCGCGGCGGATCCAGGGGGTCCGGCTCAGCGCGGTTAGGAGCGGGGATACCTTTGTGTCGATCACGTAGAGCATGTCGTCTGCCGACACGGCGAAGCGGAGACGCCGTTGTGTTGTGGTGGTAGTGATAGTGGTGCTGGTGCTGGTGCTGGTGCTGGTGTTGGTGGGATAATATAGACTGCGCATGTCGCCTACGTAGAAGGATTCCTGGAACACGGCCCACGAGTCCGCGCTTACTCCTGCTGCTGCTAGCGTGTCCCAGCCCGGGGCGCCGGTGGTGGCGTCCTGGTTTATGTATTTTGGGCCCGAGGACGTGGAGAGGAATATGTGGATTTGCGTCCCGTGGCAGTCTGCGAAATACGCTCGCCAGATCTCGAGACGGAGCTCTGAGGGGAGATGGGGGAAGTGGTGGAATGATGACATTGGCGGTGCTTCATGGGTAGGTATTTCGACATATGGTGGTTTAGAGGGGGGTTGAAAAAGGGAGTGTAGAGATAGATGTACATGTGGAAAATACTAAATTAACATACAATACATGATTTAATTATATTGAGATGCTGGTGATGGTTTTAAACTGATGCTGTTGCCTGGTCGGATCATGAAGGGAGGTATCATGTTTTCCTGCGCCTGCGCCTATCGGGCCTGGCGCTTTTAAAATAGGTGGGTTAGGTAAGGACCCAAGCGCAGCTAAGATAAGTACTTACCTATCTAACCTATTTAGGTAAGTAGGTAGATCGCGAAAGCAACTAGTATTAGTGGTATTAAAGCTTGGGAAATAAAAGTTATTTACTAGTCCTTCCTTTGTCCCTTTTTTTCTATCGCAAGTTTAAATGGAAGTTAAACGGCGAAAATCGTATAATAAGGTTGCGAGACTCTTGAGGAATAGTCATATAAAAAAGATGGGAATGTTAGAGTGTCAGGGACAAGGGTTGCAGGAGGGTAGAAGTGACCTAGTAGGGTGGTTATAGCTTATGTATTGTTTATATAATGGTTGGGTCTTCCCCCTAAATCTAGAGAGAAGCACCAGTGACCTGCTAGTGACCTAACTTCACTCTGGATAACAAATACCCTGACATAGAGATAGATTTAAACATTGCAAACAGACGTGATACTATGCAGTCGTCCGTGTACGTAGTCGTCTTAGGTCAAAGTTCAAGTGAAAAATACCCAGGCCTACACAACAACCTTGGGGGTAGGTACGCAGGGGAGGTCAGAGGTTTTCTGCAGGCTCTTCCATCCAGCCATTCAAAGTACAGTTCAGATTTCTCAGGCATTTGAATATTGGTAACCTCCTTCATGAGGCGCCTTAGCCGCGAAGGGTAATCTGAAGTCAAGGATGGTGCAAAATTAGGGCAGTGTGATACGATTGTCGCTCGAATGTGATATGTCTTTTGATCTCTCCCGCCTTCTAGGACTGTATAAGAAGATACCGCTTATTGGTGAATGAAGTTCAGGCGGAGCAGAACTACTAGGTAGCTGAACTCTTAAGGGAGCCATACAGTTGCTCCCTATACACGATGTCTTGAAGATGGAAACTAGGAGACAAATATACGTAAGGTCAGAGCCACACACAGCCAATTAGCAAATTTTATGTATCTCCCTGTAAAGCCTCTCGTATCTATGGAATAGCTGCCAGAATATTAATACTAACATATGGTACTATACAATCGTAGGTAAATACTTATATTTTTTGCTTTGTATTATCTTTGTTAAGTGTGGACAACTTTGTGTATACTTGGATATATCATGCCTACTATTCAGAATGATTTACCACACACTATTCAACAGTGGTACGAGCTAGGGGAACAAAGTTCTTTAAAGTCTCAGTCCATCTACACCGCCGGCTTCACTTTAAAATCTGCCTCCAAGATCGAGCTTAAGCAATTTTTTCTTTTACGAGCCATCTATCCTCCTGCCACACCAGCATGTTATCTTATTAAAAGGCACTGGTTTAAAGAAAATGGGTTGGAGTACGCCTCTAAAGTTCTAGGAGAAAACACCGCTTGGAAGCGGTACATTCAATCTATACTCTCCTACGCTTCTAGAAATGCTACGGAGTCTAAGCCGTACGATTTCGCAGTTTGCGGGCATTTTTCCATGGTTCACTATTACCAAATCAACCCTAGCAGATCGACCAATCAGGAACAAACCCCTTCTGAAAAAATAACGCCCTATACCCCAGTTAACATGAGAACGAGAAGCGGGCGGCGTGCAGCAAGAGAATTGGAGCCGCAGACACCTACTCGCGCGCCTGAGGGCAAATCTATCCAGGACTATATGGATGTGGTGGACGAGAATCTCGACAACTTGAGCTTAAATCCTCAGACCCCAGAACCGATTATTGCAAACCAAGCATCTACTAGGGTGCCAGAATTATTGACACCTACTAGTCCGATCAGCATCGAAGAAGCTAAGCATTTATGGAGCTCGACCGATGACGAACAATTCATTAGCCACGCGCTCATCTTTCTACTGAATACTTTATCAATGTGTTGCAAAGATGTCACGGGCGGGAGACGTGAAAGCGATAGTAGAAGTCAAGTCTTGCGTTCGCAGTTTAAAAGCTAAGGAAATAAGGATGCAAGAAACCGCGCAGATGGCGGCGTGGATTTGTAGTGATCCGCCTAATGTGGACCAAATGCGTCAAGAAAATAGAAAGGAAAGGTAAATTACCCCAACCTCGGCCTAACCCGAGCTACCCCTTTCACTGAAGAAACTATTACGCGAGAAGTAGTTCTTACTAAAAATAATACTTACAGACGTCTCCTTATTTCACAAGATATGCACGAGGTCTATCTTACGTTTGCCGAATTTGACGCAGATTACGTTGACTATGTTTGTGGCAAGCAGCCGAAGACGGACGGTTTCTTATATATGCACGAATATGGGCCTTTTAATACGAGGATAGGCACACATATGGAGATGCTAGGCTGCTTGGCCTTGACATTTACTATCGACGAGTCTTTGAGAATATAGCCTTTGTAATATATTGTGAAGGGGTGGCGAGATACGAGGGCTGAATGGTCATAGATAGAGATATCGGCGGGGTTCAGCAGCAGTAGAAGAAGCAATAGTGTATGTAATACATTCACGCGCGCGTTTGTTTTGCCGATTTTCGCATTCCTGGAGATTTAAAAGGTGACTTCTATTATTCCGTTGAAGTGAACACCACGGGCCAGCCCCTATCCAGGGCCCATGCCTTCGGGAGATAGGCCAAAACCTATACTCCCGAGGTCTTCGAGTTGGGAAGTCACGACTTTTGAATGGGGAACGCGATAAGCTCATTAGAATAAGTCAATTTACAATTAGAATGTGTATGTTGTCAGTGTCCCTTGCCTCCATCTTTCCTTCTGGTAGCAACTCTCCTTATTTATTCTCCGAGAAGCCTCTTATTCAGCCACGAACGCCTTCACCACCCATTCACTCCACTCCAATGTAAGAAAGTTGGCACTATTAGCATGCCCTAAAATTGTAATTTCTTACTTTGCACTATTTACGATAGTATGATCCCTATAGCGGTTGCTCGTCCCCTTGTCCTCTTGTCTCTGGACTCGGAGAGGCTGCTTGCTGGTCGACGTTCTCCCACGTGGTAGAACCGGTCGTGTGACCTAAACACCACGACACTAATATTTCTATATCTAGTCTGCTGTCTTTCTTGTAGAGATTCAGGATTGGCGATTTGAATACCCGGAGTTTACCTGCTACCACATCAACATATCCGTGTATGATGCGTGCTAATAGACCAGAAATCGAGATAACGGTGACCTGTTTATTTTGATTTGTAAGAGTTAGGTAAATTTTGAGTTAAGTAAAAAGAAAGAGAAAGAGAGGGGAGCGGAAAATAGGACGGAGATACGTGAGATACGTACGGGAATGACGCGATGGTGATGATACTCCCTATAACGCAGACATCGTAGTGTGCATAGAAGAATACAGCTCATTTCCGCAATAGATAGTTTGTCTTCTTGCATCTGCGCGTTGTCTGCTAGTACAGGCGATACATGCGGTGTATGTTCGTCCGTCTTGTAAAAAATCGTCTCTACTCTCCAGTTATGCACCCTCTCACACCGTATTAGGCGTTCGCCTTCGTCCCATTCCATGCTATGCAATCGGTTAGCGGCTATGCGTATTACCTGCGGCTTCGGGCTAGGAAAGTTTACTCGCCCTCGTGTTCTCCAAGTTGTCTGCTCCCACATAATGCCCGCGCGATCATCACTCTCGGAAAGATGGACGTAATCCGATATGGCATGCGTGACACCTAGAGCGTCATACACGTTTATACCATCCAAGTTTTCAGATAGGTCGGGTAGGGTAGAAGGTCGACTCTCGTCAAGAAGTGCGTGGAGTTTCTTTTGGGGAAATGGTGTTATAAAAACATCAGACCCATCTGAAGACTTCCCAGATTGTAGATCAAGGTCGGAGCAAGCGATGTTTAGGCGCTCGAAATCTTCAGGGTTGATGTAAACACTCTTGGAAAAAAGAAGACTTCGAATAAAGGCCAGGTTTGCCTTCCAAATACGGCTTGCCCTTGGAAGGTAGTTGTTATCCATGGCTGTAGGTAAAGATTGCTGCTGTGCACCACTCTTTTTGTATTCGCGTATAGTTATCAGGGTCAAGAGAAAGAGCAGGTATTACCCCCGGAAGTAGGTGATCTGAAGATAAAGCGAGAGAAGCCCAGCAAGTTAAGCTCAGAGATGTGGTAGATTTAAACAAGAGAGATTCCAATATTGTTTGTGTTTGCGCTCCCGCGCACGTGCCTGTGTTTAGGGATTGAAGTTGGCCTAGCAATTGCATACTAGTTCAGCCACTAGACAACGGGAATGTGTATAATTACCATGCAGCAAAGCAATGAAAACATTTTTCTTTCCAGCTTTTTATCTAGAATTTTAAGTCATTATACTTAAAGATCAGACAAAATCACAGCTTTATAATTATTTTCAAAAATAATGATATCTCTTAATGTAACAGTAATAGGGTGCTATTCATATAGCATATACAAATAATTACTCTGATGTAGTGTAGTCGTGGCGTTCTTGTACCTAACTTAGGTTAGCCCTGGCCACCTGCCTTTAGCTTTGTCACAATAATTTTTTTTTTAAAAACATCAAATAATATTAGCGAAAAGTACGAGACAGCCAATCAAAACAGCTTCAATACGCACCTGTAATTTTGATGTATTCGGTTGGACACTCAAAGGGATAAACTAGATTTGGTATTTCCTGCTATCCCTATGCTTGTTTATAAGCATCTATAAGTGCGCCCATGAACAAGAGCAAGTCTTTGTTTCCCACAACAGATATCGACCAGCAACTATCTCTGTGATAGTTGATTAAATTCGGATTGAAAAGAATAATGGATGAATTTAGGTAAATAAACTATCAGTCTAGTTGCATTGTCTAAATACTTGGACATGAGTCTTGGCCACTAAAACTGACATATATCAGCAGACTTGTGTTCGCGAACTTCATTCAATATAGAAATCCAGACAACTCTCGTATGTTTGCGAGTTGCTAATAGACCACCAATACCACTGGATCGCACACTTGCCGCCTGCATCGCAAGATGTGGCCAGTGTATCCGGTATTGTGAAGTTGAAATCGGCTGTGATGCTTAGCGTGGATAAACCTTCCAGACAGGATGGGAGAAATAGGGAAGTAGATATAAAGTTTAATCAATAAATAGCATAAATAATAGAAATATCTAAGAAGGGGGGGAGAAAAAGGGTTACCTACTGTCATTGCGCGGTGGGCCAGAGGTTGAATCAGGCCAGTTAGCCCAGCTTACGAGAGGATCGCCAATGGCGGTGTTTGACGCTAAGTCGACAACAGAGACATTCTTGCAAGTGGGAGGCGTGTTAGCATCATCAACTATTATCGATCATGTGTAACACCATATGTCTGTGCGCAACTCACGGCATATCCCGGGTGGTGACCCGCAACGAGATCGATGTGGACAGTAATGACATCACCGGCGGTCACAGCATGGACATTATCCTCGTTGTCCTCGTATTGATACCCTCGGCATAGATACGCGTTACATTTGTAGCTCGAATCGGCGGCGTCAACGGCGTTTTCGATGGGGCCGGCGAGATCTGTGGCCGTTGTCTTAGCCCACGCTCCAGCCGAATATCGTCGTGGAGTAGATTGGGTTGGGTTACCTCGCTCTAAGATGGTGGTTACCAACGCTCCGCAGAGTTCTACTTGCTTCGGACCTGTCTAGGGTGTTGTTAGGATGATATCGGCTTGGCGAGAGAAGGGGTGTAGTAGGCTGAATGAAACATACACCTCGGGGAACAGGCGTTTGCATCACTGCATGACTCTGTACGCCAATTAAAGAGGCTAGGGAAATTAGGCTTGCGAAGGTAGACTTCATCTTCAGGGAGATGCTCTATGTAAATTGTACAAGGGAATAGAGTAATGAAAGTAGACTAGGGGAGCCTCGCGCTTCTGAATTCCAAACAAACCTGAGTAACTTCATCGAACATGGGTTGTAACATTTATATTAGGGATCCGTATGATTTGAGGAAGCACACAATACAGCTCTAGTTACCTAAATGGGAAATTTCCCTGGACGGGTGATCTCCCATGGCGCGGGAATTAATCCACCAACGAATTATCACGATGTTTCATTGGCTCCACCTAATAATAGATCACAACTGCTGCTGCAACAGCCGACATACATATTAAGCAGTTTAGGGGATGAAAGGCAGTGAAACGTCCGGTTGCCAGCATGGCTGCCTCCCCCTTTTAAATGCGATGGATTGGGAGTAAACATGGGTTCAGTATCATAATAAGGATTAATGAGACTTGGAGAGAGTGACGCGGCATATTACGCTGGAGTCGGGCATGTCATATAGAGAACTAAAACGAGGATAAAACCCTTGCAAGAAAGTAAGGGCAACCTTCATTATGATTATTCATGTACCATGCTGTACTGCTAATTCCCAGCTTGCCTGTAGTTATGTCGCTGGGGGTGACCAATTCCGCCGGCTAGTATCTCAAGTATAAACTAGCGTTTTCCTTCGAAGCTGCCTTGTGAGTGGGTGAGATTTATAGCATGCGGTACTCTCTATATTGAGGGTATTAGATAAGTAGTATATGAAGACAATAGTATCATTGTAGAACGGATGTCTTGGCAATATACTCCTAGGATCTCATGATTCGTGGCTTTTATTATTTCCATCCGAGTCAACAATCGTCGGATCTCTATGGCTCTCTGTTATAAGCTATTCACTTTTGATATTGTGTGTATCGTAGAAAGGTATTGAAGTAAGCTATTGTAAGAGATTAATAAATTTCTGGCACATACCGGGTAGATATTCCCCGTAGTCGAGCAAGATGAAGGGGTCTACATATTTTTGAATCCTGAGATCTGGGTAGATTGGGCTGAATATGTTAGGGCATATTATCAAGCAAGATCAAGAAAATGGCGCATCTAAAGTAGGTAAACGCAGAAAGAGACGAATGGATATGATTAGGATGAAATGTCAAAGGGATTTCCGAATCGATAATAGTTTAAAGATAGTAAAAAAAGTAAAAAGAGTGACTGCGGTCTGTCTTATGTCACAATCTAGAAAACATATTACAGGACATCGGAAGCCTCGGCATATACTATTATATGAGATTTGCACTTCTAGCTCACTGTAGCACTATCACTCTCTCTCACTAATCTATTCTCCTGCGATGATATACTGGTTACCTAAGTGGATATAGATTTAAGCTAACAAAGTGTCATTAAATACTCTTAGAGTCGTTGTAATTATTCCCAATACAAAAATATTCAAACTTCTCCCACCCATTAAATCGCATAACGTCTGACTCGAAGTAGATCTTGCTAATTTCGACGTACTACTCAATAAATCCATTTAAACGGTGAATGGAGACCATACACATATAAAGTTTTAATCATAACGGCGCGTCTGTTGCCCCTTGTGCTTCACTCCGCCTCATTTGTTTACATGTTCGTATATTTGCCTTTGTGTACCTGACATGTCTTGCTCTTTACGCTTCTTACGAGTTAGTACATGAGTTTAGATAAGCATTTATAGGGCACCTCGTCCAGTTGTACGCCGCCCTTATCATCTTCGCAATTGCAAAGTGCCCATAACGTTCCGCCCATTCTACGGCGTCTTCATATAGATGCCTTCCGCATTTGGTGTTCCCTGCAAGCTTTTTAAGTATCATATCAACCATGTCTAGCCTACCATGCTCAGCTGCTGTACGTAAAGTACTTGTTTTCCCTGTCGAGAGTTCTACCGTGCCGAAGATGTTAGCACCAGCATCGAGCAGAAGGCAGAAAGCGCCTATCGACCCTGCCTCGACCGCGCACTGAAGAGCCGTTCCTCCATCTTGTGCACCAGCCGCGTTGATATCGGCGCCGTTGTCGAGAAGAAATCGGATAAACCCCACGGAAATGCCGTCGCCATAGCGCGCACGGCAGGCAGCCTGAAGCGCTGTGTAGCCATCTTCACCGTGGGCGGGAGAATTGATGTCGACACCTCTAGCAATTAGCTGGCGAGCAATATCTAGACGGCCTTGCCTAATTGCATACTGCAAGGGCGTCCATAATGTGTTATAGCAACAATCCCAGAGGTCGCAACATCTCAGTGAATTGATATCCGCCCCTGCCTGTATTGTCTCATGGATCAGCGCATCCGGCGCGTCGAGGTCGAGTGGTCGTATCAGAACTGGAGCGCACCTGTAATCGGATGCTTTTTCCAACGGCCGTTCTGTGGGGCCATTTAGCTGGGCTCCGTGTTCAAGAAGGAGGGAAAACAGCCGCAGGCTTGTGGCTTGCCTCCATCTGCCCTCGACACACAAAGCTGGTTCTAAGATGGTAATACGTCTACCATACTCCGTTGCGCAGTCAGCTCCGCTCTGTAGTAGAAGCTCAACAATCTTTTGGCGATCCTTTGAATAAGATGCAGCCGCGCTATGAAGCATAGTCTTTCCATCTCGAAGACATGGACGAGAATGAAGCTGTGCGCCACGAGAGACAAGAATCTCAACAGTCCTCAGATTGCAGCTCCTGTCAATAGCAAAATGCAGCAGATCCCTGCCATTCTCTGTTATCTCGTTAAGCACTATGCCTGCCTCGGTGAGCATGTCGATTACCTCTTCGTCAGGTACAAAGTCGTCTGCCATTATTACTTCGAAATACTTTTCGTTCAACTCGTATGGGGGAACTACCGCTTTAATCATTGCATCCCGTCCGTACACGCAAGCGAGGTTTTTGCCAAGGAAGTACTCGACAATCCCTAGTCGTCTATTTCGCTTCGTATCTGATATTGGCTCCGGCGTCCAAATGGCTGCTGAGAGAGGATTGAAAAACTGAATCTCAGATGTCAATTCACATCCCATTTCGATGAGTAACCGAACTGCATCCAAGTGTTTCCCTCCCGCTGCCCGCATTAGCGGATGAAAATCCACCCTATAACGTTCTCTGGTCGCCGATAATAGCATGCGAGCATTCGGGTCTACGTTGGCTTCACCAAAAGACCGTATGGCAGCAATATCGCCCGATCCGGCTGCTAGTGATAATGCTGTCTCCAAAAGAATACTTTGATCTTTGCCCGCCTCCGCCGATGCTAAATTGAGATATAGCAGCAGTTGTCCCGGCCCGCTGCGAGCAGCGATGATCAATCCTGCTATCGTGACTCGAGTTTGGTTCGTTCACTACAGGAAAGTATGGCTTCGTACACGTCGTATTTGCCGCTGAACCAGATGTAGTCCAAAAGGTGGAAAGGCATATTGCTGATGAAACGAAAATTGAGGTCGTACTTAGGATCAAAGTTCTTGAAAACTGTTCTAACAACATCACGATCGCGCACCTGGAGGTGAAAATCGAGGCCAATTGTGCCGAGCGCGTTAATCCACTGCCGTCGATCAACAGTCTAGTGCGGGCAGGTGTGCGGGGAGAAAAGGCTCTTAATTATAAAGTATTCGTTGCCCTCCAGTCGTATCCCAGCAAGGCAGAGTTCCGATATCATCTCGACATCTCTTGTCAAAGTATCCAGATAGTATAGAGCTGGTCAATCGAGAAGTTTCCGTCGCACAGGTTCACTAGAAAGCAATCGCCGAACTATTCTCCTCGTGTTTCTGAACCCCAGCGTTGCCGTCCCATTTATCAACGTTTCAGCATGTTGCTGAATCCATTCCCCATTGTGCGTTGCGAACCCAACTTCGACAAGGTTCTGAAACGCGTTACCAGATCGGACAGCCGAGCAGCCCATGAGTAAGGCCCAAGATGCAACCACGGCTGGGAGGTCGGAAGTGAAGAAGCCTTTCAAGGCTGACTTATTAGTATCAGCCCCAACCCAGGCAAGCAATCTTTCAAGGTCTGGGATTTTTCTTGCCTCCCAGCCATTAGCAAGCATAATGCTAGCCTTGCTTAGAGCTTCTAAGAAGTATTGGCAGGCCGGTACTTTGAATGCGGAATCCCACATAAAGTTAAATGAATTAGTCTGGGGCACTTCCTGGCCACGAAACGCTAGATATTCAGCATCATCTGCAAATATCAGCTCCCCCACGTAGATGGATTTTTGAATATTTCCACAGATACGTACCAAACTGTCCAAATACCAGCACTGCTTGGCTAGATGGCACATGAGGTAACAAGTGAACTATCGAGCGGGGGTTGGAAATTAAATGTGGCCAAACGCGACCGGACAAGTCTTCGAAATTGATGCTATCCCCGGTTTCTCGGTTGATAATATGCACCTCTTGGGACGCCATCGGGATCTGCCTGGCATTACGCCGTACATCTATTATTGCCATATTAGGTGATGAAGGTAGTGTTCTCAACAAAACACCCTCTGGGCAAGCAGGGGTTGATGCTATCCGACGTAAGTTTATTGTTACTTCATAAGTATGCAATTGTGATTAGATGGTAGCTGGCGTGGAATGTGCTCACCCCTGCCTATCTGATCCTGTAGAAATCTTCTTCTTTTGTGTCGAGAGATAACTCTGTTGATCTTGTCCGGTGGCTGCAAAACACCGCTCAAGAATACTTTTGTCTCCTTTCCCTTTCTTTCTTTTTTCTTGACGTAGATGTCGACTTGGATCCATTGTTCAATACCCAACTTTTTGACGAATCCTAGATGGCGCAAGCCATACTCGTATATCTTAGCACTGCACCGGCGTTGCCAATAAGCACTCAGTCACCACTATATCGATGCTTAAGCTTATGTTTACTTACTCAGTTTCTGGGAATTCATGGTATGTTTCCATTTCTTCCTTGACATGTTTCAAGCTTTTGTCTTTCTCTAGGTATAGCTGTCGAAGCTTCGCTTGATGCCGCTCGAATAGAGAGAAGTCTCGCTAGCTATGCGCTGTTCCAGCAATTAGGTCCAATTGTGTCGACATATTGGCGCACTATCTCAATTTCGTATAGAGCGCGATGGGTAGAGCAGTTCATGTATATAGAAATAGTTAATTCAATAATGTGAGAAGGCTCTAGGAGAAAGGATCTCAAGCTAGATAGGGTAAGGCTTAGGTTGAGGAAGTACAACAAAGGGCCAAAGGTAAGCACGAGACACGACCGATGAATGAAGAAGAATTCCAAGCAACGAGGGGCGGCTGGAGTGGTTTATGTAGACAAAAATCAAGAGGGGGTAAGCCGAAAAAGCATTTTCACTCCAACTCTTACATATAGCTACGGTGGGATAAGCGGGCGAAGTGTAACACATGCCAAGTCGTACGCAGGTATAGCTGAACTTCGGGCTGCAACGCCAATTTCCAACGAATCATATCGTCCCAGTTTGGATGGCATACGCCGGAATAGACCCTTGCCGACTTGAAACCAGGCTGGTATTAGTTGCATATGTCCCATCTCAGACTGCAACGCCAATTTCCAGCGAATAACATTGTCGAATCCAACAGTGATGAAAGCCATGCGTACTGTCGTCACATCTTCTGCGGTAAGTCGGGCTGTGGTAAAGTTGCTTGCCAATTTCCAGGCAATCACGACGCTGTTGACGAGAGTGAGGAAATGATAGAAGATCCCACTGACTTCGCCGCTGGGAAGGGCGATGCGAAAAGCTCATCAACCAATTTCCAGCCAATTGGAGTAAAGTAACAGAGCGAACATATGTTATCCTGGATATATCTTCGCATACGATGCCAATTTCCAGTCAACTACAGCGCAGCTGTAGAGCGAAAGATGCATCTTTGCATGCGACGCCAATATCCAGCCACTCGTATCGTGTAGAATGAGTATCATGCTTTCTTCCTAAGTCTGGCCTCGGTGAAAGAATACACTCCCTGGAGCCTTAGAGAGAGCAGCGCGAGTAAAAATAGCTAGGCAAGAAAGAATATAAAATCAAAGGCTGTTCCAGATGGAGTTGTGATGTATTGAGTTTTATATTCATTAGACAGGCCGACATTGGCGCTATGGCATACCATCTCGTTTGACACTCTTAGAAACGCTTCTGGCCAACTGTTACCACACCAGAAACCCATTGAAACCGTGAGATAGAATGTAAGGATATTCGCTGACCAGTGGAACATATCTAATATTCCAAAGGCCTTCAAGCGTACCCTCCACTGCTCGACGTAATCGGTCCGCCCGCGGGGGGTCGACCTCGGGACAGAGCGCAACGAATTCTTCCACATCGCGTGAGAGGGAGAAGAAACAAAGCGAGAACCTCGCTGCGATTGGGTCGCAGTTTTGGGGGTGCGTATTATATACCCATATGACTCCACCCTTCAGATTAGATGCTAATACTACTGGGATACGCAGTGCCCAAGATAATGACTACGGCTATCCAACGGATCTATCTCTCGACGATACGGATGCCTCCAAGTCTAAGTAACTAGATTGCGTTACAGCTATTATATGGTTATTGAAGATACGAGGCCTTTGCCTGTGGAGAATAGATATTTCGGAATTTGATAATTACTTAACTTAGCTTTATATATTGTCGATTTAATTATCTCTTCATGCTACTGCTATGTTCGTGACCGGTACAAACTTGTATAAGTATACATACTATACACACATCCATTTTGATGAGACACAGGGTTTCGGGTTTTTTCTTGCCGATTGAGGCGTGTATACGTGCTCGTGCTGGCAACTGGATTCAACAGCATTGAGAATGTATTCAGGAATTCGGATTGATGCTATTTAGTCGTAGGGATTAAATACAGAGCATGAAGTTAATTTTCAACCACGACCGCTCCCGTCATAAAGCAACTGAACCATTAGCCTCGTGATAGGGCACCAACAGCAGTTCTTCTTAATCCTATGACTATGTTTGCCAAGAAGGCTTCTTTGAAGAAATAGGCAATTTACTCATGGCTTATAGAACCCATGACTTAGCTAGCCTACACTTCTACGCTATTGGCGGCCGTCGCCAGCTACTTAAAAACTTGTTCATCAATTCTCGACAGACGAGAAGCTTGTTAATTTTTGACAATTATAGGTACCTTCTACTAAAGTGGTGTACGTAGTATCGTAGCAACCCCTGCTTAGTTTAATAAGCGTTAAACAAATTCTAGCTAGAAAATTTACTTTTCTTAATATTTAAACAGTTTTAAAAGCTAGATTTAATTTATAATTAAAAAGTTTAAACATTAATTAAACATTAAACTAAACGTTAAAAAGCTTTTTACTATTCGGATTTTAATAAACTATTGCTTAAGTATTTACTAAACTTAGTTAGTTTTAATACGGTAGGATAAGGCCAAGTAAAGGAATTTAACTATTTGGTGGCTAAGCATACCTTTAAAGATAAAAGCAGTTAATATATTTTGCAAAGGAAATAGACACATATAACGCACTCGCGAAAACTCCTCATGAATGTAATTGAATTTAATTCTCATGTGTTATTCATCTTCCCATTGAATTAAATGAAATTGTCTCTTGAAAGGCCCAGTAAGTATAAGGTAAGCTTACCTCCTGAAGGCTTGAGACCCGGATGGGCGCGAAGCCAATGAAGTTTATTCCACCACTCATAGAAGACTGATCATAGTGGCAACCGAATAATAACGCAACTTTGAAGACGAGAGAAGAACCTCAACTAGCAACGCCCTGATGTGCCTTGCTATAATTCTCCACTATTCCTTTCCATACTAACCTTGAAGAACATAAGCCGAAAAGTTTAAGTCTCGTATAGAAAGAAGTCGGGAAGGAAAGAGAATACTTAGAATTCGCCCGTAGTTTTGCCGCAGGGAAAGTAGCTTTGAGACCATATGTAGGATCAATTCGCCCGTGAACCACATGAACACAATGCATAAAGTCGAGCTTCCAGATTGCGTCTCATCAAACAACCTTTAACGGTGCTGTTTCAAAAATGGTTGGTTCATGTCAGCAGTCGTATCAGGAGCGGCTGGCGCTCAACGCGTCCACTCCATTTGCCACAAACAATACGTCACTCGTCACTCGTAAGGGAGTCCTGAAACTGGATACCTGGCACAACTAAAGAATGCATAGTCCAAAACTTTGCATAAAAACCTTTGTGCCGTCTTAGGTTTCATATTGTATTATCGGTAGAAGCCGATGGTTTTATTTTCTTCGGGTCTCGCCGATTTCTCTCTCTATTTACTATACTCAAGGCCTCATTCATTTTAAATATGAAATGAAAGATCTTCTCGTCTTCTCAAACACGTTCTGGAGACTATAATACAGCTACTCAACGTCTAGCCATATTATCCTATCAGGAAGGAATTACTCTAAAGAGATAACGGAAGAAAATAAATCTAGATTCTTACAGTTTAACAATAATACAAGGTATAGGAGGCTTGTTAAATTGCAACCATTCATGTTTATTCCGGTGACCTACGCGCGCCTGCCACTTCGCGTACCGGGTATTGAAGTAAGGGAGCCAGATATACTCCACTCTTATACCTATATATATCTCTGCTCTCCCCCGTCTCCGACTGATGGATTTTCCCTTCTAATTATCTTGAAATTTACCATAAATCCAGTTACGCAAGTACATGTGTTCACTATTGTTGACACTGGACTAGGTATGTACCACTCATTTTGATGGATCATCAAGGGTTCTAACTTATATGGGGCAAACAGTTGGCATGTGAGCGGATTGACTAATAACCTGCTTCTCCCAGTGAGCCTTTCTCGGATTATCAATTTATTCCATTGTTTACACGTGCTACGATACTCCATACACGCGGCGCCGGTCTGTCCGTGATCCTGGGGACGTTGCTTACCCCAATTCCACCGTTTCGACTTCTGGAAAACTTGGACAATCCCAAACTAAGGCTGTCGCCTTTGATACGAATCATTATGGCGTCTTCGGTGGGATTCCCTTGGTTTTCTCGCCTGCCAGCCGAATTGAGAATTTTAATATGGAAAATGTCCATCCTGGAACATCACCGAGATCGGCTTGTACCAATGAACGAGCAGACTCAGAGAATCATATGCATTCGTAACCTCGCATGCTCATCTCACTTCTACGCTACATGGGAGAGTCGTCAAGCCGCCACAAGTCTCTACCCTATTCGACTCCCTGTGTCACGGATGGTTGACCACCTGGATACAGGATGCGGAATCCTCACCGTCGTTAACGATCATTCTGAAACCGATGTTAGCAGATACCCAAGCGAAGGGGCTATTTACATCAGCACCGACCTCGATATCTTTGTAATCAGACTTGAGAGGTTACTCCCAAACGAAAACTATCTTACCCAGAGTTTCGACGAATCTCCCACTCTGGGCGGAGAGAAGAATTTCGGGTGGAGAACACCTGGTTTATCATGGCCACAATGCCAGAGAGTGCGACGTATCATGTTATTTACCGTCGGCTGGCCTAGATTAAAACGTGAACACCACCTTACCCCCAACTGGTAAGTAATTCAATACGCTTCGCACTCACAATTCTTGCCGAATCAATCTAGGGAACTCCTGTAGAGATCAATGGAATGCCCTTTAAGATCACTACGACCTCGAACACGACACACATTGGGTAGATGGATGACTGACTCGAAGTCTTCTAGTATTATTCAATGTGGAAAGATCGACCATTGCTTAGACACCTGGCACGATAGCACAGTATTCCCAGGTGTCCAGACATGTTTCTATGGTCTACTGGATTACTGGGAACAGAATAGCCATGCCATATACCTGAGTGTACTCAACATAAGTGGCCACTCGGTGCTAGAAACTCTGGAGCAGGAAAATCAGCTGGCATACTTTGATGCAGAAGATATTGAAAAGCATCGAGAACAGGGTAATTCTGAAGAATGCGTATGTGGCACAACACAAGTCGTAGACGTTATCAGGTACATAGGTGACACGGCGGAGTATACCTATTAGGCTTCGTCTATATAATGATACGGGCTATTACGGGCTGGGAGACCAACACACCTTATGGCTACTATTAACCCCTTTGTATCTACCTGCTATGTGACTACGTAGGTTACCCACACACTCTGGGTCTACAGGATAGCTAGGGCGCACACTTGTGATACCCATATGACTTGTATTGGGGGGGGGGACGTGAGCCTATTCCGGCTAGCTTTTGCGGCGAGGCTGGATATCTAACTGCAAGGCCTCGAATACAGAACGGATAGACCTCAAAGCTAGCCAAGATCTACCCAGTAAAAAACTAATAGTAAATATACATAACTAGAAAATAGCGCAATATAGTATAGTAAATAGGGAGGCGGGCGGATCGAATTTGTGTCGTATTCGAGTTGTGTGCGCCTGGGTTACGGTTGGTGCACAAGGGAAGTTGTATGGTGAGTCCCTGCAGCCAGTAGGACCATCTCAACAAAACACCCTAACAGATAGGGAGTCGTTATCGCGCTAGCATCGGTACGCGCTCAGCTACGGGAAGTGGACCAGTGCACTCTCCACTCAAGGGATCTCCTAATTTCCATACATCCTATTCCATTGAATCCATTCAATATGGTTTCTACGTCTTGTAGCTTAGTCAACTACAACGGCGAGATAGCGTTTCATATCGTGCTTTCGCGAATAACTGTAGCTACGACAATTAAGCGGGCTAATACATGAGATGCACAATCGCATTTATTAAATCTAAAATATCCTTACGCCCAGCACAACCGGTCTCCATGTACAAGCTTATATTAATGTATATTTTGATTTTTCTGCCGGTTTACCACAATCATGTCACAGGCGATGCTGAAACTCCCAGCTTAACGGAAGCGCTAAAGAGGACTTTCGCTGGGCTATATAAATCTTTATGTTCCGAAACTTATCGATCTCACTTCGCTACACCAACTTCCAGGGGTCGTCCCCACGCATTTTGTCAATTTTACGTGCCTTCCTTCGTCTTGAGAGACAAAATATGCTAACCCAAATAATGGTAACTAGCAAGGTTATAACCACGCATATACGAACAAAATACCCAGAGAATCAGGGATGATGGTATAGCTCTGGATCTATCTCATCGTATAATAACCCCTTAGACGTACTATAAACTCTAGAAGCCTCATGAGCCACAGGTATAATACTAAAGAAAGTCTAACGATATTATGTGAGATTGTACGTTGTAAGAATCGATTTTAGATAAGCGAGGTCCAGTTAACACTTACAGCAACAAAAGTCGAGGGTAGGAATATCATTGAGATAAGAGTAATAATGTGCACACAAATGTTGAAGTGTTGGTATGGAAGCCTCCAGGACCGGAGGTTCTGGCATCCGAAATTGGAGTCCCCCAGGTCGGATCCTCGCATTCTCCTCCAAATGGCACAACTCTGAACCTCTCACATTTGTTGCCCTGACAGAGAGGCCTATAAGGCTTAAGGCCTGTCTGATATGAAGAAAAAAACGCTGAAACTTATGGCCTCGGCGATAAATGTTTTTTTCGCAAAAGCGAATGCAGGAAGCGTAAACAAAGGTGTTATTTGAAATAATAAGCAGAGACACCTAAAGTATGTGCGTACGCTTCTTATAAAAGATGGATATGGCACAGAATATTTACACAGCCATTATCATCCTCTCCGTTCTGTACTTTAGATTTGCACGTTGTTCCTACCCGCGAAGCTACAACACAGCAGCCATGATGAAGTTATTTGCTACCGCGGCGGCTTTCTTCGCCTCCGCCGTCTTATCCGCGCCTACAACCACGGGCTCATTTACGGATATCCCAATGAATCTCACAATCGGAACGAACTTTACCATCACGTGGGAATCTACCCTCCAAGACACGGTGTACCTCGCCTACCTTGGCAGCGGCCTCAAACCGTATGGGGAGGGTTACAATCCCTATACCGGCCAATACTCACCAGTATACTATTCGAAAAGCGAATTCTTTGCAGGTCAGTGGCCAACTTCTTCTTAGGAAAAACTCTACCGTGTTTTTTTGGGGGCTTTAACTGACCGTCTTGATTCACCAGATCTCCAGCCGTCGTCCGGTAGCTACACGTGGACTGTTGAGCCCTTGCCCGACTATACGGGCCTCGGCTTGCAGACGTATGGGCCGGATTATGTGTACAGGTTCGGCCTGACTCCTACGCACGTTGGCGTTGGCTTTAGCTCGACGGACTTTATTATAGTAGAGCCATAAATAGGATCGCCGTTGGATGTGACTACTTCGTTAGTCCTGGCAGGGGAGATTGTAGGGATTCCAGGCTAAATACATCAATTGCTATTACACCCGTTGAAGATAGGTGATCATTAGATGCGAGACGTATATTGCCTAGTATTAATTAATGTTATATCCTTTTAAGGCGCGCCCGGCTTGCAGATCACTACCTCCAAGGTAGGTAACAACATATTACATAATCTGGCGGCTTGACGGTTCAGTTTCCTCAAATACGGTACTGTATGCCGGTGGTGTTAATACAACGATAGCAAAACGGAAGCCTGGCGGTTACGAACCTTTGGGGAAGAACTTGCGGGACCGCCACGATTTGGCCGAGTTCCTAATATTGCGATATTTAATAGCGAGATTTGTCTCGATCTGACCAGCGTTATAAAGAAAATCTTTCACTCCAAACTGAACCTGATCTCTTATTGGTCCGGGTGGCAGAATATAGTCTCGTAGATTCTGGTAGTGTGCCTTCGTCTGGCTGAGAATGGTCAAATTTAGCTGCAGATTGAGAAGGGCGTTTTGGACTTGTGTTTGAACGTGGTTTAAATCATGTTTGCCCTGAATGTTGACCACGTCTACACGCAAATGAGCCTCAAGTTCCGCGTCCAGATGACGCTTCGTATTTTCGTGCATTTCCTTCGTTCTCGTAGAATGACGCATTGTATCGCGTTTGAATCGTTGTCGTAAGGACCGCTTACTCTCTCCCCTGAGCTCCACAAGACCGAAAACGCGCCTTGCACCGAATCATTAAACGTCCGAATTACGTCCAAGCCCTTCTCATCTCCAATAGCATTGTTGGTGCTAGTATGTAATGGACATGGTTGCGGATTCTCATTTACGGTGATTGGTTTGACCTTTTCCATGGCCCGGCCGAAAGTATGCTCCAGGTCTGTGATGTAAGACTCCCAATTGTCTTCAGCAAGTCTAAGAAATAAAAGTTGTGTCTCTAATGCTGCTGGAATCGAGTTGCCACAAGAGAGCGCATTTAAGTCCTGTTGTCCGACCGAAAAAGCTTCATAGGCACGGTACTTCGCCTCGTCTGTATCATTGATTGTGAGTCAAAAACTACAGAAGTTATCAACGTCGAATGAATGATAAACTGCCACGGGCTCCATGGTCCACGTGGGGTTTGGTAGGGACGTGCACCTCTTGACTGTCTGTAGAATGTACCATAGCCTAAATTGTTTACTTACCTCGCCAGTCGAGGCCTTTTTTGTCGGAACTTCCCTTAGAGCACCAGTAATTGCTTGAGGTGTAGTGCTAGATGCTTGTGTGTAGAAACTTATATCACGCTGATTCCTATATATGACAAGTCTACAGAGTTTCAGTTTCCCGTTCCCTCGTATATCTAACGCACAAAATATCATCACATGATAACGCCTCAAACGCCATGCTCTTAGCAAAGACGGTAATGCTACCTATTCCACCAAGAAAACAGCCAAGATGATATACCGAGTTGTTTCTTAGTCTCAAATTTAACCTCCTCTTTCTGGTGTTCGGGAGGCTCTTCCTTAGGCTCAGCTGATTCTAGCATGTGCTCCCCTTGAAGATCTCCAACCCCTCCATGTAAGATGTCTTGTGCCAGTTTCCCCGCGCTAATCAAATGCCCATCCCCCTTAGTAATCTCGGCGCCTAAATCAACGTCATGTTTGAGTAATAGGCGCAAAGTTTCGCGCACCTGTTCGTCTCTAGAGACGCGCATGTTAGACGAGATCTCTGTGAGAAAAGCGCGCCAACTACTTAGCCTGGAAGGCTCTTGCGGTTCAATGGACTGATTTAGGTCGGCGCCCATCTTCAGTAGATGTTCCACGATTCGAGGATGCAACGTCCACTGGTAGGAGCTACCGAGTCGCTTCCGCGGCCTTATTTCTAGGGCGTAGCTAAGAAGCGTCCTCGTTGGCGCTGCTTGAGAAAACTTCGCCGTGCTACTCACAGAGTCCGACGGCTGAGAGAACCAACCTGGGCCGATCCGCTTTTCAAGATAGGAAAACAGATCGGCCTGGCAGACAAGTCCAAGGAATAGATTTGTGTCTAAGGGCCAGGAGAATTGCCACCTTCGCAAATCATACATCTTTTCAGTGTCATAAAGTACCCGTATCAGTGCTGAACGATCGCTTATGTTGTCGTCTGCCTCGTGGGCAAACATCACTAAACTCTCTAGCAATCTTGCGGCGAGTTCTGCATCTACGGCGGCGGTCCGCGGCCCGTTTCTAAAGGGCGCCCGCTTGAAGGCTTGTAAAATGCTCAGGCACGGCAATAGCCAAGCATTGCTAGCACAGCCATCGATACCACTCAGTTCTACAAAACGCTGTTCTTCCAGTATTCGACGAATTTTTGGAGACCCCAACAAGAAGTCACGAACGGTACGGTGCAAGAAATCAACTTTATACTCAAAATACAGACCGGCGTCGGGCTCGTCGAGGACAACTTCCAGCAGCCCCTTGCAGCGGCCATCAAGGCGTCTGCGCATTTGTTGGGCGCGCATGCGCACTTCGTAGTCGTACATGACACCTGGGGGCTGGTCTTCCTCAAATATAGTCGTGGAATCCACTGCATCGTCTAACAGCGAGTAAACCATCAAGAATTGCGGCTGCGATACTGATGTAGCCATCCATAGCGTACGGGCCATATGTGGTAAGTAAATGGGAGGGATAGAATCGATCATATGCTGGAAGAACTGCTCGAGTTCGACCGGGAACCGCTCAAGGCGTTTTCTCATGGTTCGGATCGTATCACTATGGGAGAAGCCCTCTAGTAGATCTCGTACCACCAGGAAAACCCATAAGAAGACTCCCTGGGCCTGGCGCGTTATATCCTCGATAAGGCCGGCGAACTGAGGGTTGTCGATGCTGAGAAGCTGGAATTGGCTGTTCTCATTGAACTTCTCGTGAACATAGCTACGGATATCATCTCGCGTCAAGTCCTCGAGCTTGAGAAGCCGGTCTGGGTCTTCGCCAAACGCGTCTGAGAAGACTGTCCAGGGCCGACTTGATACGCAAAACTTGATATTCTGCGATGTGTCCAGTATACGGAGCGTAGCAATCAAGTCACTATGTGTCTTGCTCTTCTCCTCAAACTCGTCCAGGCCGTCGATGAAGAAGCAAAACTTGACGTCTACATCGTCGCAACATGCTACAAGGTTACGGTAGGCGTGCATCAACTCTTCTTGGCTCCACAGCTCATCGTCGTCGGTCTGTGAGTATGGGCCCCGCCTCCTAAAGGGGGTTTTCTGATTACCCTGAGACACACGGGGGATCAGTTCGGGGCACTTCCGCAAAATCTCGAATAAGAGAGACCTTAGGAGACCCTCCCTTGATTTTTGCAGGATGGTGCCTGCGTTCCAAAAGAAAAATTTAGCAGTGATAAGCCGCTTGTTACCGGCCCATACCCGAAGCAACTCTACGGTCGTGGTATGAGCGCAGATGAATTTCATCAAGGTTGACTTGCCAGAGCCAGCCTTTCCCTGTATCCAGAAGGTACCATTGCCCTCAGAGAGCCACTGATAGAAGGATATTGGCTTCGACCCATCCGGAACGGAGGGTCGGAAAATCCACCCAAATGTTTTCGAATGTGCCGATTCAATTTTCCGCTGCCGTGCCTTAATCTTGCTAAAATAGAGACTCTCTAAGAACTCTTGATTCGAAGTCATGAGAGACTGTTCTTCTGCGAGGTGCTTAATAATTGTAGAAAAATATTTGGTTAGATCGGGGGACAATCCAAGGCAGGTAGGGTTAAAATCCATCGGGTCGAGAGTATTGGACTCTAATTCTTCCATCAATTGTCGCATATCCTTTTGCGTCTTTGAAGCATCCTCAGATAAACTTTCAAGCTTTTTGACGACCTCGTCTCGAAGTTTTTCAACTCGATTCTGATCCTCCATCCCAAGTCTCAGGGCATTTTCCTTCAGAGAATAAATTTGAACCGACTGCATATTCATGTAGTTCCTAGAACCACAAGTTAGTTCCAATCACATCTGCGTCTTATTGTAGCGATAAATGGGTAAAGCCATACAAAAGGATGAAGTGCATATGATTCGAGATCTGGGACTGAACCTTGCCAAGCCGGTCGACAAATTCATCAATCTTTCCCTTCGACCATACTGTCCGCAGCGCGGCAACAAAACAGCTCCATTTCTCCGTCTTGTTCGCGCGCAGCTTTTCGAGCACGGCCAGCAGACCGTCGGCAATCGTCTTGCACTCGCCGACAAGCGCCTGTAAAGTGGTGCTAGAAGAGGACAGCGCCGGCGACGTGGCGAGGGCGTCGCTTAACTCCGTCGCATCTCTCGCAATGGTCTCCAGAGTATTGGTATCACTCGATAAGCCGGACTTTGACTTTATTATTGCGCGAGTGCCACTGACCAGACGAAATGTGAAGTCAACAAATTGTACTACTCCTGCAGCCACCGACAATGCCGATAGAGGATCCATGTTACACTGAAACAAGAAACGGATTCGTTCCAGCGGTATCAATGCCCGCAGTTTTCAGTACAGTGACATTTGCTGGTTACAGAGGCGCCAAAGCCCTCCACCCTGCCATGTTAACAATGGCTTGTGTTATCTCAGAGTCGGTTACGGAGAGGCGGGGGAGCTGAGACTATAGGCAGAGAGGCAAGGGTGTTGCCTCCCGAAGGCTGTGCAGATTATAGGGTCGCACACTTCAGCGTACACACCGCCACAATGGTCAGCAGACCACCTGCAAAGTGTAAAAATACATGCCGCCCAAGCCAAGAAAGAAATTCCAATATAGTGAATGACCTATTTGCAGTCTTACTTCCCTCTCGAAAGGAAGCGGAAATGTTAATTAGGCTAACAAAAGTGTTGCACGGGAAAAGCGAGAGCGTCGTTAAAAAGAAGAAAAAAAAGAAAAGAAAATAACATGGAAAACCGCAGCATAAGAATTACAGACGTGTTAGAGCCCGCACGTCACTGAAGTGGGCTTGGTCTGCTTATATAAAGCTAGTCATGCACCGGTTCGTAACAAATTACACTAATTAACACTGCATAGTTGCTAGTAGACTAATTATTCTCGAAAGCTTCTTAAGTCTAGAGGATTGCCAAGCCATGAGCACGTTTGTCAATACTGACGACCGATCTGGTGTTAAAGCACGAGGTTTCGTGTAAATCTGAAAGGAAATTCCGATAGGAAAGCCCTAACCCGCGGGCGCGCCACAATAACCCTTTATTCAGATTCCATCTTGCTCTAAGGAGCTATAATACCGATGACTGAGCCAATAAACCTGGTCCTGGGTTTCTTGGCACTGGGTTGGGTGCTCGTGGCCTGCGTTGTCGTGTGCTCCGTCGGATTTAAGCTTGAAGAGTCCTACGGCCTCCTATATATATACTCACATATTTTAATTGATAGATTAGGATACATTAAGTTCTATCTTTGAATGCGGGGATTAGTCTTGCGACGCCAGAGCTCACGATAAAATAGGTAAGGTTAGTCGACGGTCAGTTCTATTCTCTATTTGGTAATTGGGGGCCAAAAGTATTCAACTAACTAGCTGCGTAGCTAGCGGCCACCTTATGACGTCGGTTGCAGACTCACGTAAAGGGACGGGGTACACAGAATAATCATATAAGCATGAGCTCAGGATTCAATAGAGTAGTTCCAATCTACGTAAAAGCTTTTTCGCAAATACATATATATCTCTTGCTATGTCGGGCGCGGAGATTTTGGGTCTCATCGTGGAGGTGGTCGGACTAGCAAAGAAGGCCTGGGATGTGGCAGAGAAAGCGACCCACACAAAGCAGACGGTGGATAGTTTGATATGAATTCTTCTCCTCCGCCTCCTAGTGACTACTACTCATAGCCATGGTGCGCGGTTAGATAGAGAGGTTGCTGTCGTCGAAAAAGTCTCTTGAGCGTGCTAACGAATGCTTTGAGTCACTGCCGGTCGATGATCGACCCTAGGACCTGGTCAATTCGATCATCTCCAAGTACAAGTCACTACTAACTTATATACGCAACGAACTGCAAAGTGATAACAATCCAGAGGGCCATCATCTACGCTACGTCTTCGGTAGGGCGCAAAATGGGGCCTCAAAGAAGAGTGGGTTCAGGGGCGGATAGATGAAATAAAGGAGCTGGAGAAGGTCATTCAAGAGTAAGACATATGATCATAAATGCAATGATGGCCCAGAGTGCAACTCTGTGATCATACATCATTGGGTATGTGGCTAATCTGGCAATAGTACGCTTCAAGTCTTAACGGCCATCAACTCCCATGGAGCTGCAAAGACGACTACGGAGGTGCAGAAGATTCTCGAAAAGATCAAGCAGGGCACGGATATATCTTATTTCTTCGACGTGGTTAATAAAATATGCATGGGGCTCGGGAGAAGTCCCAGAGATATCCTCGAGAAGAATCCTCAGCAAATACTAGCCAAGATCGAGCGCAGCACTCCTGCCTGGGTGCTCAAGGAGTCTTCGGTGGAGCAGTGGATGAAGGATGACGCGGTTGACAACACAGGAAACTGGCTCTAGGTATTAGGTGACGCCGGCACAGGTAAATCCTGCATCGCGACATATGTCTCTCAAGCTCTCCAGGAACCATCGACAACCGACCAACCCATCGCTGCCCGGATCGGCGGGCCGCCACGTTCTCCCTATCTACGGCGCGGCCATATACTACTGTAACTACGAAAGCCGCGAGTCCCAGGTCCCAGAGCGCATAGTCCTGACGCTTCTGCACCAGCTCATCACTCAGCTATGGGAGGTCGCTCCGCACCGGGCCTACCCCCATCTCGGGGCCGTGAGAAATCTTACGACTTTTCAGGGGACGCAACAAGGAGTTCAAGATGTGTTTCGGGTACTCTCGACGGTTGCTGGGAGTTTCGACCGCTTGTACATAACGATCGACGCACTCGATGAGCTGCCGACGTCCAATCTAGCTACTCTGTTGCAGCGGCTATGTGGCCTGGCGTTGCCAGGGGTCAAGTTTTTCGTAACATCGCGCGACGGGTCACGCGTCTTGCAGACAGCGCGTACCGTGAACGCTAATCAAAATGCGTCTACCATGAGGGCTTTCGTTCAGGAGAAGCTGAGGTCTATCGCAGAAAATCGCGATCCGAACGTTGCCTGGCCAATTCCCCAGACGGACATGCTCGGCTCAGACGATTTCTCAAGGCAAGTAGAAGAGCGGACCCTGGAGCTCTCGCGGGAGAACTTCTTCTGCGCCGATCTGATGATCAGACAGCTGCTTGACTGCCAAGAGGAAGACGAGGTGCATCAATCACTTAGCAACCTGTCACGGACAGTTGACGGCCTGATCACGCAAGCAATCGACCGCATCAAGGCGCAGGACAGCACACAGGCGGCACGGGGTAGCGCCGCTCTCCTCTGGGTGATCTACACGCGGGGGTCTTCAATCCACTTTACCGAGTTACAGCATACGCTCGCATTCCAATTCTACGGTGACAATCCGGCGGCGACTCCGGGGTCGCATGTGATCGAGTTTAGCCGTCCGAAGCTGACGAAGTTTACTTGCCGCTTTCTATCCTTCGGGGGCGACAGCGAGTCGATTTCTGTGCATAAAGCTGTCCAGGACTTCTGCGTCAAGGAGGGCATGGACGTGCAATATCTCCAAGACGCCCACGGCCCCACGCCACTATCGCGCGCGTCTGCCTATGGTGTCTCTCGGTAAGCAAAGAGCCGTGTCGGTCCCGTGACGACTGGGAGAAAATGCAGCCCTTCCTTCGTTATGCCGCGAGCAACTGGGGCTGGCACATGGCCGCCGGCAGTCAAGCCGCACCTGATTGCCCGCCACCCAACATGGATTTAATGGAGCTGCTACGAGACGATCCGTTCCTGGATGTCGTTACGGTCGCGATCCAGCCCAGGCTCAAAGAGCTTGGCATATGGACGAGTGATATGTGGGAGAAGTTGAAGACCAAGAAATCGCCGATATCCGCCCTCGATATCCTCGCCTTCTTTGACCTGGACAGGGTGGTGGTTCGGTGGCTGGCACAGTGGAACAAAGGTCCCGAAGACGATGACTCTCAACCGATATTATCCTCGGCCTTGTACCTAGCTGCGATTCAGGGCAGTCATAGGACAGTCCTCGTCCTTCTGAGCAAAGGAGCGGATCCGCTGCGCAAACACGGCGAGAGCGGGATGACGGCTCTCCGCGGTGCCTGTCAGCACGACCACGCGGATGTGGTCGAAGCCCTATTTCGCAATACACCTGACGAGCTCTGCGTGAAGATGGTAGCGCAGAAGAATGCACACAACCAAACACCCCTGTCAGACGCATATTTAAACGTCGAGACCATGCGTCGCATGCTCAACGTTATGGGCCAAATGGATGAATCTGCCGCGCAAGAGCTATTACTTCTTGACCAGTTTATGTGGGGAGGCACTGTGATGTACGCAGCAGCCGAGGCCGACAACGGCGACGTGATAGTTGAGCTTCTTGACTTCCGACCTGGTGGCCATCTCCTACTCAATAAACCTGTAAGCGGACAGGGGAAACGCCGCTGCATCGAGCGGCCAAGATGGGAAGTGCGACGGCTATCCAGCGCCTCCTGGATCGCGGTGCAGATCCTAACGCCCTTAATAAGGAAGGAAACACGGCTACCATGCTCGCCGCTTTACAGGTTGCCAATTTGACGGGAAGATGCCGGCCTGCTGGGGATCATGTGCGCGAGTCCACGTCCGCACCACTACAAGTTTCTCTGCATCGAGTATCTGCTGCCTCTGATGGGAAGAGACCTGCTGTCTGAGACGGATGCGCAGGAACTTCAGCGCGTCTTGATGAAGCACAATCAGCCGAAGGCATTCTCTCTTCTATTGAATGAATTTCCAGACCAGTGGGCGCTAATGATGGATAAGCGGTCTACGCTCCTAAATAAGGCTATCAGTCACGGACACCTGCCGATAGTCGAGGCTATAATAACTATTTACGGAAAAAGTGATCTCAAAGTGCGAAACCCAGAGGGTCTCACACTGCTGATGCGAACGGCCCAGCTTGGATTCAGCAACATCGTACGGTATCTACTCGACAACGGTACTGATATTTGTGCCCTCGGCGACAGCGACCGGTCTACCCTTGAATGGTGCGCCGAGCTTAGCAATGCGGACATTGTCGCAGCCATCTGGCAGCACGATCCTGAGCTTCTTAAGCCGGGCGTCAACAACGATAAGATTATGAACATGGTCTCTGCAAGGAACCAGATGCGCGAATTGTGGCTAAAGCACAGTGCAGTGCCGGGACTAGACCGGCCAATTAAGGAGATTCAATGTCTGAACATGATTAGAGAAGAACCGGGCGAAGTCAGAGGTGAAGTTGGTCAGGGCACCTACCTTGAGTCGGATTCCATCCCAGAGATGGCCAAGAGTAAGCTTCATGTCGCTTTCCCTATTGTCACAGAGTCTTGTTTCGCTAACGACATTGTGCAGTACCATTATCGCGACTTGAGATCTCGATATCATCACAGGATCAAGGCTGGTCTGACTATGCGGCAGGCCATCCCAAAGACAAGGGATCTATCCGAGGCTCGGAGACCTGGCTTGACATTGCCGTCAAACGAGGTATGTTCCTGTTTTATGTCGTATTCTCATTGCAATACACTACTAATGCCCATGTAGGCGGCGAGATTATAAGACAGATCGAGTTCACTCATAACAAGCTGAATGTGAATAAATGGACTGTTTATCGCGATACGTGGGAGGTAGACAACGGGTATATATCTTATCTCATCTCTCCACTAAGCACCCGATGGCTTCAGGGATTTTGAGATCCAAACACTAATATTGACTATTCGTGACAAATTCAAGATCCCATGTAAGAACCGATGGCCTCGAAGCTACGATATAGCCGCGGTTAGCGGCCTGATGACCATGATTCGACCTGGAGATCGCATTTGTGTGGTAATGATGGCGCAGTACCCAGGCTGGATCTGCAGAGTCTCGCGAGCAGAGTTGAAAGCGTGGTACGAAGACTGAACTATGTTGCTGTTATGTCTAGGGTATAATGATTTAGTCGAAAGTTGGCGAAATTAACAGCGGCGGTAATAAACCCTTCGCCCATCTCATTACTCATTTCAATTTCTCTCATTCAACACTACGAGCGTACATTTATGTCTGGAATGGCGAACAGGGGCACTTCGATTTCTTAATTATAGACAGCAGTGAGGGAGCCATCATGGGATATTACGAGCACCAGGAGGGAGCCATGCTGAAATCATTGCTTAACGTATAGTATGCTACCTAGATCAATGTACGTATCCACCATATATATTGAACCTATAAAACAGACATAATATCAACTGCAGCTGGCGTCATGTGCCCACAATCTCCGCGTCAGTGCGCGGCCCATAGTCCAGTCCCGGGGTTATTACCCCGGAAACCAAGATCCAGTTACGACCTTACCATGTCACGCTACAGTGGGTCATATGATCCATGCGCTCTTGTAGATATGGATCCACAAGTGCGCATAATACCAGAAGAATTCTTTATGTATAGTATATAGTTTTTAGACAAATAGAGCTACCAATTACACTTCTGGAGATCCCATGCCTGGAGAGGGCACTGGTCAACTTCCCTGAGCTGTGCGCAGATCCACTTGAGTGCAACAACAATACACTAGCGAAACAGCTAGGTTGTCGTCGAGGAGTCGATCGACTTGGTGCCATTTACCACCATTTTCGTAGCCGCAAAGAGCAGAGGTGGCAGTCTAGGCTTCCGCCGACATGGCCTTTTCCATGAAGCTTGTATGCTTCTGGTACAAATGACCTTGGCCCGAAGACGAGCAGAACTCGATCGAATACTTATAAGACTTGAGTCGATGAACAAGATACCAAGAACGCCTCAGGCCCACACCGACCGTATAGGTACAGTATTCGCCTTGGCGGTAGGCTAAAACTAGTAATTACAGTGCTGCCCTGGAGCCATAATCGTGCCACGCCCCCACTTTAATCGGTATTCGCTTCGCGCCACCTACTAAAATAAGTGCTTAACACTTAATTCGCTATATTAATTTATTTGCTACTATTTATGACCTTTATTGCTAAAATCGCTTTAATAGCCTTGCAAGGCCTTTTTTATTAGAAATTTTTATAGAAAATAGTTTTTCTTTAGTTTATTATTAACAAGCTATTTTTATTGTTTTAGCCGGAGGTTTTCTATATTATGTAGTAATAATAACAAAAAACCTAACGTTAATATTAGACGGACTAACATAAAAAACAAAGTAAAAAGACTTAGAAAAGGTTTAAAAAAAAAAAACCTTTTAGGTTAGTTTTATTTAAATAGGCTAATTATATACCTTGTAATTTTAAAGCCTTTAGTTAGCTATATAGCTTATATTTTCTATTTTATTTTATTTTTTTTCTACTTTTAATAAAGGCGCTAACCTAGCTATAGACCTAGCTATAGACCTAGCTATAGATTTAGCTATAAGACCTAGCTATAGACCTAGCCATAGACTTAGCTATAGACTTAGCTACTTAAGCCCTAAGGCATAAAAATCTGCTTTATTATGGCCTTTTTGTTTTAAAAGTGCGCAATAATATTAAACTAGCCAGCAGGTGCGCTTAATACTAAAACAGCGTGCGCGCTATATATATATATATATATATATATATATATATGTTTGTATAGCGGCGGGTAGAGTGGGTAGCTTTTTTTTTTTTTTTTTTTTTTTTTT
>MU380338.1:0-48728 GCA_022495085.1 Xylaria sp. FL1042
TAATAATAGCTTTTATTTATTTTAATATTATTTATTATATAGCTAAAAAAACAGCTATTATATTTAATTTAAACTTTTATATTATTTAAAAAAAAGTTAGCTATATTTATTTAAACGTTAAAATTAAATATATTAAGCGTTATTATTATAATAACTTTTTTATTATTAATTATAATTTAAATAATATATTAATATTATAATAATATATAATATATATAAAGTTTAAAAAAGCGTTATTATTTTATTAAAAAAACTTATAAATAAAATTTTATAAACAATATAAAATTATTAATTATTTTAAAATAATTTATTTTAAGTTATAAATAAAGTAATATTATATATATATAAAAAAATATTATAATTTTAAAATAATTAATTTATTTAAATTAAAATTAACTTATTATAAGCTTTAAGCATTACTTTATTATATTTAAAATAACTTGTTAACATTATATAAAATAATTAAAAAGCTAAACAAAAAAAAAAAAAAAAACTTATATATAAAAAATAAGCTATATATAATAATAAATTAAATTAAAATATATAAAAAACTTATTTAAAAACTTATTATTATACTTTTTTTTAATAATAAAAAAGCTTGCTTTAACTTATAAATAATATTTTTTTATTAAAAAAGCTATTTAAAAAAATAAAACTATTAAAATTATTAACTATTTAAATAATTTTATTACCTAGTATAATATTTTATATTAACACTTGTTAATAAAATATATACGCGCTATAAATAAAAGTAAAAATAATAAAGTTTTTATAAAAATATTATTAAATAAAAAATTAAAAGTTTAAAATTTTTATTAACATTAGCTAGTTAAAAAGTTTAATATATAATAAATTAACGCTTTATTATTAATTAAAAACCTTTTATAGCTAAAAAAATATTATTTATATTTTTATAATTATAATTTTTATATAAAAACATATATTTATTATAATATAATATATAAATATTTATAGTTTATTTAAAATAATAATTATTAAATATTTTTTTATAAAAAAATATAGCTTTAAAAAAAAAGCGCTATTTATTAACTTATAATTATTATTTAATTATTTAAATTACTTTATTAAAAATTAAAAGCTAAAATTAATAATAAAGCTAAAAAATATAATAATATAATAAAAATTAAAAAAAAATTTAATAATAATTAAACATTTTTATATATAGCGTTATTAAAAATAATATATTAATTATATAATAATATATTAATAGCACTTTTATAAATATTATTACTACTTTTTAATAATTAATATCGACCGTTAAAATAATTATAAAGCTATTATTTTTAGCTTTAATATTAGCTTTTAATAATAAATAAACTTATTAATAATAATAATAGCAATAATAATAATATTATTATTAGCTTTTAATAATAAATAAACTTATTAATAATAATAATAGCGATAATAATAATATTACTACCGGCTTTTAATAGTAAATAAACTTATTAATAATAGCGGTAGTAATAATAATAGCATTATTACTAGCTCTTAGTAGCAAATAAACCTATTAGCGGTGCAATAGGGCTAGCGGTCCCTGCAGGTGCCAGGCACCTGCGTAGTAGTTGACCTAGGCTGTTGCGGCCCGTGCGCACCTGTTATACAGGCTATATAAGGGGCTGTTGGCCGCAGGCCAACCTACCTACCTACTTCACCTCACCCTAGACCTTTATCTTATATACCTTATACTATAGCATTTTTTATACCTTTGTATTTATATGTAGTTAATATAGTTATTTTTAGCTATATAAGCTTTACTAGTTGTTTTTATTGTTTTTATTTTAGTTGTTTTAATTGTTTTTTATTAGTTGGCTTTACTTTTTTAATATAATAATGTCCTTAGTAAAACTTTTTTAGTTATATTTTTATTAGGTGTTCTTTTATTTTAATATAATAATGTTTTTAGTAAGACTTAAAATACTTAACGCTTATTATTTCTTAAAGTGTAACTAAAGCTTAAAGACTTATTATAACGCTTTACGCTATAAATAATTATATAAATACGTTTAATATTATCTTAGACCTATAAAATACCTTTAAAAATAGCTTATATATAAATACTTTTAGTTTAAACTATAATAATTGCTTAAATGCCTTTAAAAAACTATAGGTTAGCTTTAATTACCTAGCTAGTTAACTAGCTATATATTTTTTTTTACTAGTTAATTAGCTAGTTAGTCACTTATAGCTTATATAGCTTTTAGCTTTTATTATAGCCTTTATTATAACTAATACGCGTTAATTAAACTATTATATTTACTTAAATAACTTAAGTTATTGCTTTATAATTAGTTAATTAATTAATTAGTTAAGTTAAGTTAAGTTAAATTAAGTTAATTAGTTAACTAATTAGCTAAGCTATAGCTTTTATATTTACTTTTACATTTGCTTTTATATTTGCTGTTATTTTTAGCTATTTACGTTAATTAGCACGTTATTTTTGCTAAAATAATTATATAAGCAATCTTTTATATATTTTTATATATAGTTATATTTATACGTTTATTTGCTTAGTATATATACGCTAATTACTTATTATTTCTACTGTTTACGTTGCTAATTAAGTTATTTAAAACCTTTTAAAAAGCTGTTTAATTTGTTTTTATTTGCTAAGATAGCTTATTTTAAGTTTTATACCTTTGTTAGCCTTTATTTTTATTAATTAAATGGTTTTTTATATATATATACTTGCTAGCTATCTTTTATACTAGTTATATACAAGTTAGCTTATAAGTATATAGCTTTAAAAAAACCTTTAATTAAGGCTAGCTATTACTTATTTAAAAAATACCGCTATGTTACCTTTATTATCGTTATATTTAGCCTTAAACTTTATTAATTAGTTAAATCTTATTGCTTATATAGCAGTTAGCTATTTTATATATAGTTTTATATACGATATAGCTTAAAAATATATAGTTAAAAAAAGCTTTTATTTAAGTTTTTATTTAAGTTAATTAGGTTAGCTAATTAAGCTATACGCGTTTATTTCTACTACTGCTGCTACTGCTATTTTTAAGCTATTTACGTTAATTAGTTTATTACTGCGCTACTTTTATAAAAGCAGCTTTATATATAATTTTATATATAGCCGCGCTTATATAAAAATATTATAATAAACTTCGCTAGCGCTATTAGTTACTTATTTACGCTAATTAGTTTATTACTTTAGCTATTATTACGTAAAAATAATCACTTATATAATTTTATATATAAGTTTACTTTTAGCTATAAAGGTTATAAGTTAGCTTTAATTAGTTGTTAATAGTTAGCTAATAGCTTTTATTTACGTTAATTAGTTAAATGCTTTTACGTTAATCGTTATATAAGCTATAGCTTATATAAAATTATATACGACTTTGCTTTAGCTAGGACAGTTATAATCTTTTAGCCTTCACTTGTTGCTTTTAACTTAGCTATATTAGCTGGATATATTTTCGCAAACAAGTCCTTATATATTTTAATATATAACCTTGCTTACGCACTTATAACCTTAAAACAAGCTTAAGTTACTTAATTAGTTAATTAATTTAATTAGTTAACTAAATAGCTATACCTTTTATTTAAGCTATTTAAGTTAAATACGTGTTATATAGCTAGCCACCTTATTAATTAATTAGCTACCTAGGTATATAAGCTATTACTTATATTATTTTATATATAACCTTGCTTATACACTTATATTATAAAGGTAGCTATAACTAGCCTTTTATTTAATATTTAAATATTTAACTATGCAGCTATATTTTTGCTAAAGCTACGTATAGCTTTTATTATAAGCTAAATACTTTTATTTACTATTAATTAATTAAATATATATGCTTTTATAGCTATATAAGCAGCCTTTTATATTGTTTTATATAAAAACATGCTTATATAATATTTATTTACTTATATTGCAGCTATTTACATTTTAATTACTTAATTAGCTATTATTAAGGCTTGTTAGCTTTTTATTTGCGTTAATTAGCCTTATTATATATATATACATTTAAGTAGCTTATTATATAAATTAATATATAGTTATACTTTTAGCTATATATATAACTATTTAAATTACTTTATTTATTACCTAGTTAAGTAATTAAAAAAATTAGCGACTAAATATTAAAAGATAAAAGATATAGCATTTAATATTAATTAGTATATATTTAAGCGTTAGCGAGGGCTAAAGTGTAACCTTAAAAATAAAAAAAAAACATTTAAAGTAGTAAAGCTTTTTAAAAAACTAAAAAAAAAGTTCGGGCTAAGCTTACGCAAGCTAGTAAATACCGCGAAAATCTAAGATAGCAAAGGCTAAGGTGTAACTTTAAAAATAAAAAAGAAATATTTAAAGTAGCGAAGCTTTAAAAAAAACTAAAGAGATAGTTTAAGCCAAGCTTATATAAGCTAGCAAATACCGCAAGAAAACTAAAAAACCAAAGAAATACTAATAATTAAACAAAATGCTACTCGTTTTATATAAAAAGATGTCGAAAAGCAAATAAGTTATAAGCAAGTAAGTTATAGGCTATTTAAAATTAAAGGAAGCCTAAGACTAAAAAAAGCCTTATAATAAAAGAAAGTTTAAAGTTAAGTAGTTAAAAAACTAAAGAAAGTTAAGCGTTATACGGCCACGCGCGCGCAAAAAGTCAGCTAATTAAGAACCTGTTAGCCTAGTAGGTAAAAAGCAGGCTTTTTTTTTTTTTTTTTTTTTTTTTCAGGCCGTTAAGGCCTAAGTAAAAGTTCAAGTCAGGTAGTTGTTTTTTTTTTCAGCTCTTGTTGTTTTTAAAGTCAAAAGATTATCCCGAAAAGATAACTTTAACTAAGAGAAAAATGCAACAAAGCTAGCGGTCTCTGCAAGTGCCAGGCACCTGCGTAGTAGTTAACCTAAGCTGTTGCGGCTTGTGCGCACCTATTATATAGGCTATATAAGGGGCTATTAGCCGCAGGCCAACCTACCTACCTACTTTACCTCACCTTAGACCTTTATCCTATATACCTTATACTATAGCATTTTTTATACCTTTATACCTATATGCAGTTAATATAGTTATTTTTAACTATATAGGCCTTATTAGTTGTTTTTATTGTTTTTGTTTTAGTTGTTTTAGTTGTTTTTTATTAGTTAGCTTTACTTTTTTAACGTAATAATGTCCTCGGTAAAACTTTTTTAATTGTGTTTTTATTAAATGTTCTTTTATCTCGACGCAGCAGTAGCGGTAATAATAGCAATAATATTATTACCGGCTTTTAATAATAAATAAACCTACTAGCAATAATAATAGCAATAATATTACTACTAGCCTTTAATAATAAATAAACCTATTAGCGGTGCTGCTAATAATAATAATAATAGCGCTATTAAGGTTAGTAAAAAAAAAGCTTTAAAAAAAATAAAAATAAAAGTTATTTTTTTAAGTTAAATTAAATTTAAGCATATAATAGTTTTTTTTAAAAAAATATTTTCTTATATAAAATAAATATAATTTTACTTTAAAAAAAAGTCTTAAACTTTTTAAATTAACTAATTTTACTGTTTTTTTAAACAAATATTTAAGCTATTATTTTATAATAAGCCGATATTTTTATATAAACTATATTTTTATAACTATTAAAATAACTATTATATAAACATTAAATAATAAAATAAAATAAAAAATAAATAAAAAATAATAGCTTTATTATATTAATATAATTTTTAAAGCATTTAATTAAGTATTATAAAAGTATTTATAAAAGTGATATATAAAATAAAATAACCTTTTATCGGGTGGTTAAACTAACATATAGCTAAGTGGGTTTTAGGCCAACGTAGTGAAAGGGCTCGGCCAACGTAGTATGGCTCGGAAAGACCATCTTCAGCGATAAGAGTACCTGTGTAGCCGACCGCTTAGAGAATAGTCGATAGGTAGTGTCCTGCTTTGAAAGGTACGAAATGTAATCTTACCTAATCAAAAGCTGTCTGAGGTCCAACCCCTATTTAGAGTTAGTACTAAGTATGCTAGGTAGGCATTATTATTTGGTACCGACGGATGTCCACGTGTCTTGAAAGCATGCTTCAATCATCGAATCATCGAAACAATCCTGATACATTGCAGCGCGCGTGCTAGATGAAGTCCTCCAAAATATGTGCAAGTATCTTAGCCACGGTACCTAGAACTCGAATCAAGACTATTCCGTGGTATATACCTTATATAGCAGCTGTCTTTCTGAGGGAAATAGGTAGTAGATCAGGTAGCCATTGCACCATACTGTAATAGATGAATGATTAGGTAAGAGGTAATTAGGTTAGTTACCTACTACGTAGGTAGTTAGTTACAACCAAGAGGTAATGAGATGTTGCAATCCTTGCTTAGACTGGCTAAAGTGTCGATGATAGAGAAGGCCTAACCCAAGCTAACAGTTATAGTGGCCAACGCGGAGGAATTGATGCAAACCGCCTCGGACACTTTTCCCCAATCTGCCACGTCTTTCTACCGCCATGCCATCGCAGTCGGGTCGGTATTTGGCCGTCGAAACCCTCCTCGGGCGGAGTTCCGGGTGGGCTGGGGTACTTGGTGGAGTGCTTCTGACAATTTTTCGTCCGATTTTCTACGTAGTAATTTCCTGGTCTAGAAGGGCTGACGGACGAGATCTGGATTAATAAACCGCACCGCATGAAGTCGACGACAACCCCGGCTGCCCACGACACACACACATGCTATCGTAGTCAGATATGCCTAGTCCGATTATAGCACACACGGGGATACTTGGGTTAGTTCCACCCGCGGTTTCTAAAACGCGGACGAGACACTTGCCCATCCCGCATATAAAAGGTGGGATGGTTGAAGGAATAAGACACTACCTAGTAGTTCTCTATCTATATAGATACAGCATTAGTTTCACCTCCGAGTTAATAACAACTTCTGTGCCACCGACAAAACTCACTATACTCGTTCTCCAACTTTCCCTTGTCTTGTCTTGTCTTGTCTTGTCTATATCTATTAGAATACTTTACAATGTCTTACGTTTTGGAAGTTCCTAAGGAGTACGGGTAAGTCGAGAAAAGGTTACAAATTACATTCACTTTACGTAGCACAACGCCACCAACCTACACAAGTCTACGCGCAAAAGCGAATCAACGTAACTCGGCATGTCATGGCGCAAGCTAACTTAAACTTCTCTCTTTCCCCCCGGGAACAGCTACGTCCTCGCGGTCGCAGCCTCCTCCATGTTCATAAACTCGACGCACAAGACCCTGTCCTCGATGGCGCGCAAGGCGAGCGGGATACCGTACCCGATCTCCTACGCGACGAAGGAGGAGACCGAGAAGAACCCCAAGGCATACAAGTTCAACCTCGCACAGCGCGCCCACGCCAACTTCACCGAGAACTACACCTCCTTCATCACCGCCCTCCTCATCGCCGGGCTGCGGTACCCTAACCAAGCCACCTACGCCGGCGCCGCCTGGGTGCTCGGCCGCTTCGCCTACGCCCTCGGATATACAAGCTTCGGTCCCTCGGGTCGCCTTCTCGGCTACGGCGTTTCCCAGCTTGGCAAGTTCGCCCTCAGCATCATGGCCGTTTTGACCTGTTGGAATCTATTATAGATCGGCTGGGAAGGTTGATTGGTTGCCTCTAGTCTTTGCGAGCTAGTAGAACTATTGTATATTACGAGTGGTAAAAGAAAACGGAAAAGGGGAAAATACAACGATCAAAATCATTTTGTACGGCAGCATCTTGATCTTATCATGGGCGAGCTACCTGCTGTAATAGGTATTCACATGCCGTAATTGTATGCTAAAGAGACCATTAGAACTACGAAAAAGGGTGCCACCAGACTGCTGCCAAGGTTGTTTGGCTGCCTAATTAGAATGTCCACAAGTAAGACTCCCAAATACCTAGGTAGCTAACACGGTAGTATTCTCAACATTTGTGCTTCCAGGCTAATCTCGATTGCTGATGATATCCGACAATGTATTGATTATGATACCTACATGTGCACTCTGCTATATATAAGTCCCAACCACCAAACGCCGTAGTATGCTTTTATTACAATTATTATTATCATCATGACACAACCCTACCAATTGCTGAAAGCGGTGGGACATGTCATGTGTTTTCATCGACATTTATGTTTCCTTCTCGGCGTTTTCGTAATTCCGTCATCACCTCTTTGCTATCCTCGCCATTGGGCTCTTGAGTTGTTTGTTCGTCTTGTGAAGCTTCCCGCATCCATTCGTGGCCATTGTTCCCAAGTACTTGAGATATGAAGTCAGTCTTTGGTCTTTCAAATTAAAAATAAGGATTCTCAAGAGTGCGACGCACTTTCCATGCAGGAGGCCAGTCCAAGCATAGAAGGTGTAACTAGTATAGTATTTGTTGACGGGAGAGGGGACAAGGAACAAAGACTATAAACATCACTCACAGAAGTCGCCCAGGTATTTCATTGCTTGAAAGACTTCCTCGCCGACAGGAACGATATTTTCACTCGGAAGGAGAAAGCCATAACTTCCGGTGTCTCTCAACTTGATTTGGTAGCTGTAGTGTGCATTAAGTTCATGGTAAAAATAGTCAATCGCAGAGCCTCCCCTAGCTTCGACTAATGGCCCAACCGATTCTGATGTGGCACCTCCACATGCCGATGCCACCGTGTAGAATTCTCCGTTCGACAGCCTCAAATGTTTGGCTAAACTCATAGCAACTTCCTCCAGGTTTTCAATATTAGGGGGCTGGACACCGCAAGAAAAGGAGTATGGAACGAGAACCTGTTGAGAATATGAGTGTAGATCGAGGTATCCTACGAATTTGAAGCCGTTTTCCGTCTCGTTCTTGGCCCATTCTGCCAATTGAGCAGCTTCAACGGCTTGGAACGGCTCATCACCGCCATAGCTCCCCGAGCAGGGTTCATTCTGACGGGCTCCCGAGTCCCATTGATAAGAAAAGGATCGGTCAAGATCGAGTCCTGGACAGTATGTCATTTTAGTCCGTTGCCGGGACTTGCGCCAGAGCCGATCAACCTCCCATGTATAGTCATACCCATCGGGGTTGAGGACCGGGATGAAGACTAGATCGAAACGTTCGAGGATATTTCTAACTATGGGATCCTCGTCAATGGATTGGATGAAGGACCACGCGACGTAGTTTACGGAGCTTGTGGAAATCCACTCTCGGGCATGGAAGCCACCGGTGACTAAGACAACCTCACGAGGATGGTCGGACATGCCGCCGTCGGACCGTGTTCCGACTCGTAGCGCTGGAATATCACGACCTTCGTAAGATTTCCCAATATTGATCATCTGGACGAAACCGCGCCCTCGGAACATGGAATCGACTAGGCGCATCCAGGCTACCATGACAGAGTATGGCTGGTAGTCTTGAAAATAAACATCGACGACGTCATACCTCTTAGATGGGACGTGAGATGTAGGAGCGGTGCCGCGATCGTAGAGTTGGCGGGCATGGCCGAGACTCGGACGAGAGGGGTAAGTAGCAGCAGCAGCGCGCGCAAGGTCTGGGATGAGGACGGAGTAGGTTTCTATTAAAGACGAAGGTAGAGCGCGGGTCAAGAAGCGAACGCGCCGGCTGGGAAGACGGATGTCTACATGGCTCTCGGCGAAGTCCCAGACATCCAGCAGCATGCGGTCAACAACAGTGCGCAAGGCCGCTTCATGTTGGCTACTGGAGATGTTGAAGCGGATGACGACTTGATCCTCATAGTCTTTCAGACCCTCGATGAGCCTCGGGCGATCATCTACCCAGCGAGCCAGGCTACCGCTTGCCGAGGCATGCGCGGATGACGTCGAGGGGAGACGGTCGAAGAGGCGGCGCCAGAAGGAGCGCCGAGTCGACGATATTGATAAGGGCGCGGACGAAGAAATCTGGCGTTCACCTCGAAGTGGAGGAAGGCCCGGGATGCGCCAGGCACCGGTGTATTCGACGCGTAGAAAGAGGAATAGGAGGCCGAGGATCAAGAAGCGATATGGATGGTAGGTTAGGTGCATATTGGCTGACTTCAATGCCGTTGCATTGTATCCAGTCTTACTAGTTATGTATAGGCTCCCTCACCCAAGAGGCTTGAATGATATGATATAATATGATATGATACGGTGTGATAATAGTGGTAAAATAAGAGCTTAAGTATTTTATTTATATGGCAACATTTGTATTCCTAAAAGTAACAAAGAGCATTTAAAGGCTGCCTGATGTACATAAGTAGCATAGAGGTAGCCTATTGGCGTACCTACAGGAGCCGGCTTTGGCGGGGTTGAAGTGATTAGATAACGTGGAACTGGAACAAAGCGTGGATGCAACACGTTCCCTGGTTACTCCGTACTTGCTTTAATGAGCTGCATGTGCCTTAACTAGGCAGGTTGTTAGACTACCTTAGCTCAGGTACGACGTAGGTAGGTAGAGAGAGAGAGAGAGAGAGGAAGAGACATACATAAGATAGGTAGTACTTCTATAGCCAGATTCGAGTAGTTTGTTGATCAAAACTAAAGCATCATAAAAAAAGCAAAAACAAAGTTTTCCCCCTTGTATCTGCTTATCTGTTGCTCTCTCCCTTTCTCTGCGCCTCTCTTCGCAAAATCCGTAAACATAAAGATGATGCTCTGATTACGCAACACCTTTAAGTTTTGCTTGACTTTGGTAGCTTCTGCGCCTGTCCTGCTGTGAGGTGGACCACCCTATACAAGTAGTAGGTAACCTAACCAGGTGCATGTGGGCACATACATCTCCAAGCCGCAGGTTGCCTATTATAAGCACTGTAAAGTCTGTAGGCAATATATCGATCTAGGATTGCACGAAGTACTGTTATATACCTAGAATCAAATTAAGCGATAGTAGTAGTAGACGTTAAAATCCTTTCTGCGTAGAGCTGCCTATCTACATGCTTTAGGAGGTACTATCTACTTGAATTGACTGCTGCTTTTAGTGTCACTACTTGCCTTGTTTCCTCTCTCTCTGTCCTACTGGAAGGACGGTTTAGGCTTCACAGGTAAGTAGACTTTACAGGTTCTAATTTCCCATACATGTGGTAAAGCAGCAAATCTAACCAGGTTAGGTACCTTACTTTCTAGGTATATTACCTACTTAAGTAAGTGCTTAAGAGGTAGTTATGCGTTCGGGTCTGTAGGCCCTTATCAGAAACGTCTTCCGAACAATGCTGTAGGTACCAAGTCCCACTATCTAATCCCCATCAGGACCTGTCGGCGACCAGACCACCTGAATGTGAGAGACCCGAGACCCAATAGCAATGCTCATAATTGCCCCATACTACACTACAACTAGTGTAGTTGGATGTAGGCAAGTACGTGGACCGGGGCACTGCCGTGGTTGTCCTACGACGGGAGACTGCACGGGTAGCCTGTATCTACCTACCTAATATAGTAGTGGACATACAGTAGGTACTTCACGGTACACTACATACCTACTTCTTATAGGTATCAATCAACAACCTGCCTATAGTACATACTCCTGCCCGTCATCCTGTCTGTCGCTCCCTCGTCCATCGCCTTATTCCAGTTCATCCCTCGCAAAGCATCCATCCATTGGGCCACGGCCATTGAGTTGCTGCGTGTTGACAGCCGTCTGGAATCCTATACTCGGCCGATATCTTATCCCGTCCTGCCCGACAAAGTCTGCCGCCCCCTTTCGACCCGCCTGCTGTGCTTTGCTGTGCCGTGCCGTGCAGTGCTCTGTCCTGCCCTGCAGCAGCGACTCGTCGACCCAACGCGAGACCATGGGGTCGGCGCTACTGTAAGGCTTGACGACGTCGTGCTGCCTCGAGCATCGCCCGTGTGTCATCGCTGCTACACTGGCCACACCCTCGCGCGCCGCACCTCCTCTCCCCGCTCCTCCTCCTGCTTCTCCTGCTCCTCCAGCTCTAGCCAGCCAGCTAGCTCTCTGGTGTGGCGATGCCTTTTCTACGCCGTCGCGGCGTCATGGCGAGCGAGTCGGACATGCGCCGCCATACCGCCCTTTTCGAGCCCAAGATCGAAGCCGATGACGCCTTCCTCAGTCAGCAACCCGTGAGCCGCCGCGGCGAAAATGGCACTACTTCTCGAGGCTCTGATAGTGGTGGTAAAATCTTCACCAGCCCGAACCTGAACTTGGACTCGATCCAGGATGCGTCCAGGGTGAGCCAGGACTCCTCCTATGACCGCCCGGAATCTCCTCCGATCCAGGAAGAGACTCCGAGGCATCGCCGCTTTAGCATGCTTAGGTTCCGTAATGCCTCCGACTCCCAGTTGTCTACCAGATTGAAGCAGCAGCAGCAGGCCGAGAGGCCGCCGCCCATGCCCGCACGTATGCGTCTTCCCTCCTCCTGCTCTCCCACGAGGACGTCGTTTGCTGACCCGTGAGGCCGTTTTTAGCTCCCGCCATCATCACAACTGCCCCTACCTTGAACTCCTTGGGAAGTGCTGCGTCTAACAAGAAGTCGAGCGTTCGTATTCCACAATTACGAATGCGCCGTTCAGTTGATGTGCCAAGAGGCCAACAGGATCACACGTCCCGGGTCAAAATCTTGTCAGGCGCTAAGAAGGAGAAGAAGACTATCATGAGCCAGCACACCGAATCTGCAGGAAACAAACACACAGTCACATTCGAAGAGCCGTCTAAGTCCGCGTCAATGCCTACCGCTTCGACCATCCCCGAGGACCACGGCTCTTCGTTAGTCACGCCGGGCCATCGCTTGTCCGAGTCGTCCAGGTCTGAGAGTAGTTCGACGGACCACATGGGCCAATTCCAACAAAATACTGGTCCCTCCGGGCTGTTCCGCTTTGGTCGCCGGAAGCAGAAGCAGCTGGAACCGCTTTTCCCCCTGGGGCATCTTCCTCAGAGATCGAAGACACCCACCCTCTCGGTGACGAGTTCCAATACGCCATCCCTTCCACGTAACTCAAGCTCGACTACACATATAGTCGATGCACCTCGTCCGTCAACTGGCCATGAAAGGTCGATAGCCCCAGGTTCCCCAGGCCATAGCCTAATGGCCAATAAGATACCCGGCTCCCCTGCAACTGCACTATTTCGACCCAGTTCCCGGAATTCCGGTCGATCGTCACCGACTCGAGCGACTCTGGGCAATAGGGGTCGTTCCTCAACGATGAGCTCTCTTGGTGAGGGCTTTGCTGATCCCCAGTATCTTGGTGCCTCTCGTACATCATCCTCTACCGGCCGCAAAAGTTTCGGTGATCTCTTAGGGCTCGGCCGAGTACGGCAAAATACAGACCTATCCAGACATGGGACCCTGACTCCTGCCACGCCAGGGTCAGTTGCCTCGAAGACGAATTCATTGCAATTGGCGAGAGAAGTAGTTGCACTACCTGAGCGGCGAGATGATGACACACCTGCTAAATATCTGGCACGGGTAGAAGATGTGATGGCCCGTGGCGCCATTGCAAGTGCGCTTTCCAAGGAAGCTGATCCCTTCCATGCTGCCGTCTTACGCAGCTACATGCGAACATTTAGCTTCTTTGAAGAGCCTATGGACATGGCCATTCGGAAACTCCTTATGGAGGCTGAGCTCCCAAAGGAAACTCAACAGATTGACAGGTGCTTGGAAGCGTTTGCGAACCGATATCATGAGTGCAATCCAGGTATTTATGCAACTCCAGATCAAGCCTATTTTATCGCCTTTTCACTCCTGATATTACACACGGACGTGTTCAACAAAAACAATAAGTATAAAATGCAGAAGGCAGATTATCTGAAGAACACTCGTGGTGAGGGTATCTTTGATGATGTACTTGAGTGCTTTTATGACAATATTAGCTATACTCCCTTTATCCACCTAGAAGATGATGCTCACCCCAACGGCGATCGTGTAGGAAGCCTAAGGCTGAAGAAGAAGTCGGTATTCCCTACGGCTATCGCAGAACCGACCAAAAGATCGCGGGATCTACTGGACCCCTATACACTGATATTGGATGGTAAACTGGATATACTGCGACCACCGCTCAAAGACCAGATACCCCTAGAAGAGCATTATAGTTACTTGGGTACTGCAAATCGCCTCAATCTGAAAGAACTCCAGAAAACGTTCTTCAAGACTGGTGTACTTCAGATTGTGTCCGCTCGGTCACGTCCGGATGCATTCATGACAGAAAAGACGCAAAATAACCCCGATGCAGCACACCCGGGAATCGTGGATATCAAGGTCACCAAAGTCGGACTTCTCTGGCGGAAAGAGGCCACTAAACGGAGGACTAGGTCACCATGGCAAGAGTGGGGTGCCATCCTGACTGGAGCGCAGCTGTACTTCTTCCGGAATGCGAGCTGGGTCAAGAACCTGCTCCATCAGCACGAAGTTCACGTGAAGTCGGGCCAAGATGGCGTTCCGCTTATATTCAAGCCACCATTGGAGCATTTCAAGCCAGACGCGTTGATGTCGACGGAGGGTGCAGTAGCCCTTTGGGATAGCAATTACAAAAGGCACAAGAACGCGTTTGTTTACGTCAGACATGGTGGCCTTGAGGAGGTCCTGTTGGCGCAAAATGAAGATGATCGAAATGACTGGCTTGCGAAGCTCAACTACGCAGCCGCGTTCAGGACGTCAGGCGTTCGAATGCGTGGTGTTGTTGGCGGAAATTACGAAGGGCAGAGCCGCCGAGCGATTCGCAGGCTGGACAGTGCTGGTGCAACACAGCTCATTCAGACCCCGACCGGAGAAGTAGCCATCAATCGGAGCAAGATTGATCATCAGATGGCCCGTGATATTTTCCTTGCTCGGCGAACAATGATGCGCCAGAAAATTGAAGAAGCAGAAGAGAAGCTCGAAATCGCTCAGAAAAATCTTGAGACGCAGCTCCGGAATGCACGGCATATTCTCGTCCTCGCTCCGATTCAAGAGAGAACTCGAGAGCAAGTCTGTAATAGTGCAGCCAAAATTATAGCTCAGCTAAGATGGTCACGCATTGACTTCTGGAAGTTAAAGTGTCACCGTGATGTACTGGCCATGGATTTGGCTGAGGAAAGAGATATGAATGGAGACATCAGGGAATCTTCCCCCGAGCATCCTCCTGTTCCCCTAGAACCCAAGGGAAGCAACAGCATTATAGCACACGAGGCTAAATCGTCTCCTGTCTCGTCGGTGTCTCCACCCCAATGCTCCGAGTCCGACCTGCAGCCAGATATTCAGTCACCAAGTCTTGAGGTCTTCCATACGCCACCCTCCAGCGCCGTCACGCCGACCCCTGAAGATAGGCCACATTCGCGATTTGGTAATTCCAGCGTTAGGAAGACGTCTCTCTCCAGTGTAGCTTCGTCTAAACCAGCCACCACATCACACCTTCAAGAGGCCTCTGCGTCTCCGCATCGACCTGGGTCTAACCTCTTAGAGGAGGATTCAGCGGAAGACAAGCATGAAAGACACATGCTAGAGCAGACCGGACTACTTGAACTAGAGTCTTCCCGTACCTACGATCGCCGTCCCAGCTCAGCCTACACAACCGATGATACGCTAGACCGTGGCAAGCGAAGCAGTGTTGGTGGAACTGACAAGGATCAATCTGACAGAGGGAAAACACGGCGTAGCCTGCAACGTACTTTGCGAGAAGGTGCTGGTCATCTATCGCATCACCGAAGCAAGAAGGGTAAAGACTCAACGTCCATCGGGGGCGTCTCCGATGACAGTACACGGGATGATGTCCTCTCCAGGGGGGTTGGCAGTTTTACAGTTCATGGTAAAAAGGCATCAGTCATCAATTTCGGTAACGAGTTGCAAGGTATTGCAACGGATGAACACATGAAACATAGGAAGCAAACACAGCAGGATGAGGAATTAGAGTCCAGATCTCCTAGTAACGCTGATGGCGATGATTTCCATTCCCTTCTCGGTCGTCTTCCCGAGCACTCGGGCCGACGCGGATCGGCCACAAGCGCCAGCACAGCGACGGCTCGGTCTTTCCGGGATCTACATCGCAAATACTCGTCGCGGACATCTAAGGGCGCCGCGGGCGGGAATCTTGTTGTGCCGTCTGATGAAGACAGCGACGCCGCCCTAAGCTTCTCGGATGGCCGTCGATCTCCACTCCCTCCGCTTGATGATGAGGAGGATGAGAGCCGCGCGTTAGAAACGCCACTACCAGCTCGATTTTATACACCAGAGCCTCCAAGCTCCCCAGTGCAGCAAAACAATGCATCAGATGCTGAAGAAGAAACGGAAGAGACCAACCATTTCCATTCCTCAACAGTTCAAATACACGCCTAATAATTGTCATTTTTCATTGCACAAGAATGTAATAAACGATTGGGTGAAGCATATTCTTTCCGGAGCAGTACGATAATGCTCTCATAGCAGGTCATGGCGTTTTTGAAGATATAGGGAAACACGAATGGAAAATAGAGAGGTTTGTTTTCCGCGAGGCTTGGAGTCGCTTTTGTTTTTCTTCGTTTCCGGCCTGTTGATCCATCATGTAACGATAGACACAGAGATGCGCAGAGCAGAGCAGATGAATAACCTGGCTAATTGTGTTTTTCAAACAAAATTCCCATAGATAGCTAGTCAGCCACCTTGACTTCCCCCGTTCGCTCGTCACCTTTTCTTTCTTTTGACGTGTGACGAGTGACGGGTCTACCATAAACTCTTCCAGTATATACATCTGAAGGAGCTTAGGTACGCTTGATCAGCTGTACAACTTCAAAAGGGGGAGAAAGAGTGCGAGAAGGGCCATATAGATCGTTTCTTTTTTTGATTGCCTTGGCAACAATCAGACAGATACTACATGTAATATCTATTGGCATTTTGCTGCTTTTGCCTTTGTACATATCCGTGATCATCATGAGCAAAGGAGGGAAGTGTTTCCTATTCGACTAATTAATTGTATACCTAGTATTGTCACAAATGCTTGCAATTATATAGAGGACTATTGGATGTGACTGAGCATTGCAATCAGGGCATCTCGCATATATTACTACGATGTGGCCAGTACCGTTGACCTTTTTAATCGGTAGGTTTATTTCTTTCCTTTCTTTTTCTTCTTACCGCCGGTAGCCTTTTCTACCTTGACGGCCCCTGCGCCGCCCACGAGCTCCAGTGTTTCCTCCTCTCTGACAACGCCGCCCTGTGTGGCCTCCTGCGCGCGCTTCTTCCCCTTCTTCCCCTTTGGGCGGTAGGTACTGCGGTCTCGCAACGGGAGCCACCGTTCTGCATCCGGCTGCTTGCCCTCCTCGTAGTCCTTTGGCAGCCGCTTTTTCCGCCGGCGCTTCGTGGATTTCTCTTTCTCTGGCTCGTCTACTGTTGCCGCCGCCCTCTTCTTGCTCAAGGGCGTAACCGCGACCTGGCATACACCCCCTTGTATCAAGGCTTCGACATCGGTGGCTCCTATCAGTCGATCCACGGGGGCTAATTTCTCCAGATAAGGTTCGACCTTGGCGTAATCGCGGGTTGCGAAGGATGCTACAAACCCGGCGGTCGCTGTAACGTCTTGCTCGGGCTGTGCGACAAGTTTTTCAAAAGTTGCCCCCGCCGCTGCCACATCCTCGGGATTGGATGAGCGGAGGAGCTCTACGCCGGCCTCGCGCAAGAGAGAGGTAGATGGGCAGTCTGGTTTTGATCGCCAGTGCGCCGAGGCTTTGGCTAATTCGGCACGGATGGCGTTCTGCCGACCGTGCAGTCGATACAAAGCCACAGCCGTAGCCACGAGTCCCGGAGAAAACCGCACATCAGTATAATCGATGGTGGTCACGGTCTCCAGACGTTTCAGAAATGTCTCTAGTAGGGTTAGAGCCGGGCCGGGGCTTCGCGTTTGAATATAAAGTTGGATGATGGTCAATAGAAGCCCGACGTCGCTCGGGCGTTTCTCCAATATCGGTAGAACTTTTCGGATCGCAGCTTTACCCGTCCCCATCTCGGTACGAGCAGCAGCACTTATTACACCAAGAGGAGCAACATCGAGCAGCGCTGCGGGTGTGGACGCAGAGAGAATCTGATGGTGAGTTGATGACTCGGCGCCCTGAAACTTTTGCATCTGTAGGTCTAAGGCATATTTGTTTCGCCTAAGGACAGATTGTTGGTATCCGAAGAGCTTGTCGTTGCCAGATAATTTGCCTGCGAGCTCGGAAATGCGCTGGGTCAAGTAAGGATTGCCTTCGGCCCCATCCAAGGCGATTTGATTATTGTGAGCGACTGTCCTCGTAGGTACTTCTGGAATGCTAGGGAAATTGTTAGATGCTGATGCAATAATAATCAAAGGGCTGGTGCTGATACACACTCGGATGGCACGACGAGCTTCTGCAGGGCGGCGGCTTCCGAGTCCTTGCCCAGCCGGGAGAGTACATAGACATGCTGAACAATGATAGGTAGCAGCTCTGACTTCTTCTCATCGAGCGACAGATCCTCGTTAGCCTCACAGAGATCTCGAGCGCGTTTCAGCAGGACGGAAGCCTTGGCAAGCTCGTCTCGCGCGATGTGGGTGCAAGCAACATTGTAAGCGGTTTCGAAGGAGTCGAGATCAGTACGAGAAGATTGCCTCTCACGATCAGGTATGCGGTGACCTTGGCCAGCCCACTCAAGCTGGGCATTCGTGGCTAGAAGATTGATCTTGACGTCGTTCTCATCGCCGTGCAGAGCGGGTGTCTCGCTGGCAAGACTACGGTAGAGGGTGGCAGCGTCTGCGAAGCTCTCGGCGCGGTATGCAATCTGAGCGCGCAGATGGAGGAAGGGGCGCGAGCCAGCCTGGGCATCAGGGGCCTTCTCAGCAGTGTGGCGGGCTTCCTGGAGGTGACCGGTCTTGTACAGAGCATAGGCCTTCTCAAGCATACACGTGGACTCGAGTGCATGGCCGCCTTCGGCGATGGCTCGCAAGGCGTCGTCGAAGCGATCGAGTTTGAGAAGCGCAACGACGCGGGTGTGGTGGGCGGTTATGTCCGTCTTGGAGGCTCTTATGGCGGCATTGGCAAGCTTGAGCACTTCGTCGTGATCCTCGATGGTCGATGCCCGTAGGAGGGAGGCTAGAGCGGCAGCGGGGTCCGACATTGCAAATATGCTGGTTGCCGGTTGCCGTTTTTGTTGTCGTCGCCGTTGTCGTTATCGACAGTCCATGCAGTGGTGTCCGGGATAGTTAGCAGTTGATTGTAGGAGAATGGCGCCGCCGCCGTTGGTGAGCATTGTCATGCGTGCGTGAGGTCCAATGTGTGCATGTGGATAAGGCGGGCATGGTGGGGTCGTCGATTAGGTAGGTCGATTAGTTGATCAAGGTTTTATCTTGGTACAACTACGGGTACCTAGATACCTGCCTAGGGCGTACATACTTAGTACTATACGGAGTATGTAGCTAGGTCAGAGACCCATTTATTTCAAGCCACTCAACCCTCCGCTACTACTTTTACGCGCCACACACTATCCTCACAATAATGTACTTGCTTACCTAGGTAGGTACTTAGTGGTATCTACCCTGTTCATCATTCGGTAGCTGTTAGAGTGGCTATGCCGGTTCTCGCCGAGACTACCTATGCACAGTGTGCTACTGACTAAACGGCACCGCTTCCGAATCCATGTCATACGATGAATTGCAAAGCAAGTGACCAATTTGATTTTGAGAGAGTCGTAGCAGTAATAACACACCCACTGTCTCTCTATCGTATGGTTTATAGGCGTCAGGGAAATTTTGGTCGAGCGAAGTCGTTTCCTTGACCAAAGCTCACCTTTAATTCTACTAAGTATGTTGGGAGGCAGAACAGTTGGACGCTTCCTCCCCCTTCCTCCTTACAAAGTGAGAGGGATAGCGTGCTACTATTAGCATCTTGCACTCGGCTTACAATCATTTGACACTATTACAATACGCAGCTGCAGAAGTCCAACACTCCGGTACAGACTTCCACCCACATGTTAGTTCTCTCTAGTAAGAGTAAGCAAAGGTTGGATTGAAAAACTACCTAGAAAGTTTAATAAGCATCACCTCCTACTTGAGGCAGTGGATTCTCTTCCAGACCATCTTCGCTGGCTGGGCAGCGTATCCTTCACGCGCGTGCTTCAAGGCGAAAACCCAAGAATGTGAATCGAGGCTCTTCATACCACCATTGCGTATCTGTCTGGGACATATAGCCCTCCATCTACCAATAGGAGAGTAGGGAGAATACCGAAAAGGGGGGAAGGGGGAGAGAACCAATGTGACGATATCTACGCCTGGCCAGTTAAATTAAGCACGATACGCCGCACGATAATAGCAACCTTGATGGTCTCGGCTTCGATATTCTGGCAGGACTCCTGCGGTCCGATTGCCAAGGCAGTGCTCTGAGACCACTGCGACGAAAAACGACGGTCTACCAAGTAATGTATATAAGCGTCTACGCATAGGTAAGCCAAGGGTACTGTAATTAGGTACGGAACGTAAGCGTACTCTACAGTAAAGCATATTCCTCGCCAATAGGTTCGTTGGCTAGAATAATGCCTAGGGTTAGTTAGCAAACAGATAGACAACTCTACGGTCTCCAATAATCCTGTCAGTCATACTGTAATGTAAATAATACCCTATCCATCTAATAATTCCATTTCTTTCTGGTTTTGGTCTTGTTTTATTTGTATGTGTGTGTGTGTGTGTGTGTGTGAGTGTGTTAGACTCAGGCATGGCCTCAAGAGCAACGCGTCCTCGGTCGCTCGACGCAATCTACAACTATGGTATCATCTTGCTTTGATAAGAGATCCTATTATTATCGGCGCTCTTTTTCTTGGCAACCGGCCATCGAGCGGCAAACGCGCTCAGCTCCACTCACAATTCGACCCGCTACAGCTATTCAGTATTAAGCATTGTATCATACCTAGACGACCTGGTAATTACCTACATAGGTATCTTAGGTGTCTTAAGTTGGGTAGGGTAAGCCCATCCTTGAAACGTTCCAACGTTGCGACGGAACGTGCGGGTGCCCAGGAGCAGCTAAGGCACGGGCCGAAAGAACATCATCTAGCTACAGTAGGGCGTACATGTATATAAGAGAGAGAGAGAGAGAGAGGCAGATGGCTGTTCAGCCTTTACTGTTCTGGCGGTAGATCGGAAGTCGTGGTGATAACAGTTCGCCATATAAATAGCATCGACACTGCCATGGCTCCTTTAGGAACATACTGACACTCGCAGGCTCCATACGGCCAGACTGAGTGGCATGATGAATCATGGTGTGCGTGGGGGGCACACGGGAGGTCTTGGTGGTGGGTGCTGGGCTGGGATTCGCAAGATTCGCAATACACACATCCCACACTGACCGGCATCCCACCCCATGCCCATGCCAATACCTGTTCCCATGTGTTTGACTGGTAGGTACATCGCACGCAATAGGTGGGTACCTTGTGTGGCACACCACTCACCATTACCAGACGCACGTAATGGTGGGTGGACTCATGGTGCTCAGGATAAAGTATCGCTTATATTCCGCTTCTTTCCCGCTTTTCCCATCCACCAAAGTGAAGAAGGAGAGAGAGAGAGCGAGCGGGAGAGGAAAAGAAAGGAAAGGCAATGGAAGTCGGAGTCAGAGTTGTACTAGTAGTGCGTATGTTATAGTTGAGAGAAGAGTTATGGTGGTGGTGGTGATGATAATGATGATGATGATGTTGATGAGAGAGAGGAAGGATAAAGGAAATCAAAATACGGCCTTTCTAGCTTGCACTAACTATACTTACTCTGGTTGAGAAAAGAAGCTCAGGGTTCCACGGCCACAACGGCCTTGTCCAGTCCATAAGCAGAACCACGGGCTGGAATTGTGTGCAGACAGTGGTGAAATGAGCAGAGGACAACCGGTCCCCATGGACCCATGCAGTGTCATGTGGGAGCCAATGAGTACGTACTATAGTATGTGGTAAATCCTGACTGATGATAGTCAGGTCGCACATGCGAATGTATTGACGCAGGCCATAGTTCCCGCTCATGCGGTTCTCGTTGTATTCAATGTCGATGAGGCGGCGGCGGCAACGGGCTAGGTTCCGGGTGCCTGCGCGTTAGTGGACGAGAGAGGTGCCGCCAGAGCAGAGCGAGAGCGCCCATTGCGGGTCGGTCGGTCTCTTATCTTTGCGCCATCTGGTGAGGGCCAGGACAGCCAGGAGCTGCTGATCCCGTCATCGCTCGTGATTCGTCATGTACCTGCAGTGCATATCAGACCCCGAGAAGGACAAGATACGGATTTTCGGAGCCATGGATAAGGACGAGGTTCAGGCTGAGTCGGCTCTTTTTTTTTTTTTTTTTTTTTTTTTTTTTCTCCCCCTTTGAAACAGGTCACGGGCTCTCCAGGGGGTCCTCGCCAATTTGGACCGACAAAATGGCCTCTTCTTCCCCAGCATGCTGTCAAGATGGGGGTCCGTATGTGGGAACTTCAATATTCACATGTCATGGAGCGGTCTGCCAGTCGACCAAGAGCAGCACACGGTGCTGTATGGTTATAAACTACCTAGTAATAGAATAGGCGCTGGTATGCTGATTTTCTTGTTCTATCGTCGTGATTCGAGGGACAGCGTACACAAGTAGTGTTGTGTAGACGATGGCGGTTATTTGTAAGTGCTGTGTTGCACGACTTACAGGCTCTTACAAGTATACCTGTACCGTTCCTAGTGTATGTAGGGGTATCCCTTACTCAGTATTTCTACCCTTACTTACCTTACCTAGTACTTATACGTCTGCCCTTATCATGACCCCCACAGCCCAACTTGGTCCTCTACGTATACTGCAGACTACACTGGATTGCAGGCGTCCCTCGAGCTGTAACCCCAGTCCTACAACGTAGCGTGCTGTAGTGCAGTGCAATGCAGCGCAGTGTGCAGCGTGCACGGAAAATGGGAATCACCCTGACCGGTGCTGAACCTGCACACGTCACGGATAAGAGTTCACCTTTTCCCGCCGAGCCCTCCAGCCAGGCGACCCACTTGGGAATCCGCCAAAATGATGCGATATGCGATCAGGAAGGGCGAGTGATGTGGCATCTTGGTAGTCTGCGACCGTCTGCTAGGTAAATATGCGTATGCGAGTACTATTACTTAGTAGTGAGAGCCAGACGCTATTTGAGGGCCTAGACAGCCAAAGACAGACTCGCTCTGATTCTCCAGATTCTGTTCGGGCTACTGTACTGCCAGCTACTAATACTGGTGGATACATATAGGACCTACCTATTGTAGGCATGGAGGTCCCGGTAGCCAGGTGCCCTTCAGCTACCTTGAGAGGGTTACCTAGAGGCTAGAAGGGGGATGGGGAGAAAGAGAGAAAGATAGACAGAAAGAAAGGAAAGAGAGCGCGCTGTGCGACTACACACCCTGGCTCCCAGAATACACTCTCGTGTACTAGTGTAGTAGGCTGCATCAGAGGAGGAGTAGGAGGTATTTAAAGAACACGCAAGTACACAAGTACAGTATTACCTTAATTCCCTTACCATACCACCACCCCCATCCAGGCTACCTAGAGGTAGGTAGTACCTACAGTAGGGTAGTGTAGGTAGTGTAAGGTAGAGGTAAGGAAAAAGGTGCTGAACCAACGCTGACTTGGAGCCCATCGGGTTTTAGTGGGAAACCATGACAGAATTTACCCCGTTGAAGTCACTCGCGTCAGGGGACAGCGGGTCATCCATGCTCACCCATGCCCATCCATCCATGTCCCTCCAACAACAACATGTCGGTCCCATCACTCACTCCATGCGCCATCGCCATCAATCACTATCTTTACCGTAGGTAGTGTATCATCAACAAATTGCTTTCCACTCCCTCCATCTCACCACGCCATCTGATTTTTTTTTTTTTTTTTTCCCCATTGACCGCCATTCTCGTCGTGGTTATTCTTCTTGTTCTTCTTTTCATTAGTATCATCCTTTTTCTTCCTGCCCTCCTCCTCCTATAGCATAGAACAAAAGCACATCGCCATTCACCGAAGGGAAGGCGCCGGCATTGTGTGTTCTTGTGTCGGCCCGTTTTTTGCTCTTATATATATTTTGGCCTTTCCCTGCGTGTGCCTGGTGAAGAGGCCACACCAGGCCGAGTGAAGCCACACATATAGTGTAGTAAAGTATAATAGGAAAAGGGACTGGTTGGGGGCGATCTAGTGTAGCGCCCGTACCTCGTAATACATCAGTCCGAGTCAGACTGAGCGAGCGAGCAAGCAAGTGAGGCAGGAGAAGGCGGATTGATAGATACGACAAGCAAAGCAAGCAAGCCAGCCAGCCAGCCAGCCATCGATCCAAGTTGGCGCCGAAACTCCCTCACGTCGCTACACTATACATACGATACCACGCACTACCAGGCTTGCCGATGACTGTATTACACTGCACCTCACTCACTGCCTGACCACGAAGAACGAGCGAACGACCATCACCACCACCTGCTGCTGCTGCTGCTACCTACCTTCTATCTCGTAGTCTACAGGACCACCACCAGGACCACCACCAGGACCACCACTCCAACCCCCTGGCTCGCTACGGTTATCCAGCATCTCATTATCTCTCAATACTACAAAGTACCGTCTTTCTGGCCTATCGGTTCTATCTGCAACACCCCGTGTTACCTTGACCTAGGTGCGCCTCCTACACCGTGCCAGTCCAGAGCATATCTACCACCTGTTGGCCCGCATGAATATCCTTCTTTGAACGTCCTCAGCAGCCCCGGACCAGGGACTTTCTCCTTGTCCTTGCACCCATTCCCTCTCAGGAACACTGCCCACCTACCTACACTATCTTACACACGCACGCCTCTTCCCACCCCCCATCTATCACCGTTCTATCTTTCTATCTATATACTACCTCTATAGTATCCGTCTATCTATCTGTCTATCTATCTACCTATCGCCTCATCTTTCCTTTTTCTCTCTCCCTCTCTTTCTCACTCACTCTCACTCTCACTCTCACTCTCACTCTACCCCTTACACCTTATCAGCAGCCATCACCCGACATCTGCACGTCACATTTCGTGCAGCCTTCCCAGGGCCTGTCTATACCAGCATCCCACGCGCTCTCAGAACCCCCGGTCGCTCGGTATCAGACTTATACAACCGCACCCTGAGTCCCCCTAGCAGTACTGTCACTCGGCATCCGAACGGCTCAACCCCCCACCACCTTCGCGTAGCATTATATGAGCTTTACTGTTCCCCTTCTTTCCTAAAGGTCTCCTTCTGAGCTAAGTTTGCTTGTTTCAATAACACCGGTGGCGGCGTGGCAGAAGCAATACTCTGTAATCAGGCCCACCCCGGTACAAAGTTGCCGCAGGAATCATTCCATGGACCGAGTATTCCCCACGAGCCCACTGCCTGTTCGCTGGCCTCGTGTTCGATAGTACGAGTTGGGCTGTGAGCTCTAACTGCACGCATCGCCAACCCCTGTTCCCCCCCGAGAACCGCTCATCTCCGCAACTCATACCACTATTGTCCGCCTCGGACTGGCTTATGAGACAAGAGGCCATGTCGACGCGGTCGTCGCTGTCGTCCAGGGCGGGCTCCCCTGCAATCGTCAAGACTGGAGCTGACGAGGAGGTCTTGCCTAGTGGCCAATGTCGATATATTCTACTAAACCCAGAAATCAAGGGCCAACGCTGCGCATGCGTTGGTTTTACTCTTAATCGTTCCCACCCTGGGGTGTTATGCCTATGCGGTCACTCCTCGTGTTACCATGTCAAATCTACCGAGACGCCTCCAGATAAGAGCGAGGTGGAGGATCTCCGACGACGAATTCAAATGTTAGAAGGGCAGTTGGACCGAGATAACCAAATGGGCATCGGGAACGCCCTTGGGCAGGTGGTGCAGCGCCTCGGCAACCTGGAGGAACAATTCGAGGCGAGCAGAGGAGAAATCAGCCAGGATGTAAAGGACTGCTATGGGAATGTAAACCGCATGTGGATATCCTTCGATCAGCTCGACAGGAGACAGGTTACGTCTGAACATAGGTACGACGAGCGTTTAGATGGCCACGATGATGCTCTACAAAGGTTAAACGACAGGATCATGGAAACTGATGAAGCGTCAATGGCGTTAGAAGAGCGGGTCGAGGCGCTAGAAGAGAGATCAATTCCTTCCCGTCCTCATCCCCGTCATCGGCGGCGATCCACATCAGAATCAGAGCGCACAAGACAATGGCTCTCGCAGTATGGTGGCACATTGCGAACGCAGCCTCTCCCCAGTCCCACTCCTGGGGCTACGCAGATCCAGCCCAGCAGTGTGAACTATACTCAGACAAGAGTGCCATGGACCGTGCATGTGTCATTATTGCCCACGGCGGCACAACCATTCCCGTTTGAGAAGGATACCAACGCATATAAACGGTGCTTGTCTCGTGGGCTCCACCAAATGGTTGCCGTAGGCGGGACTGATAGTGAATCGTTCACGAAAGCCATTACTAAGGCCTTTGGTAGCCTTCTCCGTGGGAGGGAATGGATGCCGTTGCAAGCACGTCTCTGCGACGCGGTGACCCTCGAAGGCCTGCCCATGTTGCGGCCTCTAGACTCCAGCTTACTAGGCAGACCATACGATCTAGAGTTCCTAAGGCAGTATTGTGCTGTTTGTCACGTCACGGGAAAGGTCGAGTCACTCTATATTGCCATGGTTCACCATACGTTCTCATGGCATTTTCTCCGACGATCCCCATGCCATCTTGACGGTCTAGAAGCTAGTTGGGAGTACGATCCGCTTTTGGACCCTGACGATAACTTGGACGACGATACCGGGGGGGAAGAAGATAGGCCGCCGGCCGGTGATATCATGCCAGCACTTCCGTCGCTGAAGCGTACGGCATCGGAAATCTCGCGGGCGCCCAGCTTTAGTGCAGCAGAAGGGGACGGGTCCCGGCCTAAGCTAGCACGCATGCAGGTTGAAGTGTGTAGACGCGGAGTAGAGACGGTATAGAAGCCTCCCATTTCCGTGCCCTGAACAGCGATAGAGCCTCCAGAAACGCGGATAGATACGGACCCGGCGTTCTGAGAATGGCCACGATATGCGAGGAGGGAGGTGCAACTACATCGAGAGTAGTTTTGGTCACCAGGATCACTTTATTTCTTTTTGTCACGAATTCTCTTCCACTCACTCGATGGCCCCTCCCCCCATTCATGGCAATCGCAGGGTATCGCAGGGTATCACGGCAAAACATAAGGAGGAAAGCGCAAGAGGGTGAGACAGTCTATGTCTATGGATACGACCTAGCAAAATTACGGGATATGTACTTCCACAGAGCCATACCCCTCCCCTTTCCCCTACCTACAACATGTGCACATATATATGAGTGAATGAACGAGCTAATGAATAAATGAACCATCTGAGCAAATATTATGCTATCTTGCCTTAATTCTAGTTCCCACAGGTGCAATATCAAGCGCAACACACCATGAACTTACGAAATCGATAGGAGAGAAGGGCAATCTGCGCTATTACTGGTCATAACTTGAACTTATTTTACGTTGCAACCTACGACACCTAAGCTGTCGAATTTCAAGTTGATGTATAAATATTAGATATCGCATAGTATGCACTGGCGTGAGTATAACTTACATAACCTATGTAGGTACGGGATCTCCATGTTTCAGCTAATAAGGTGCTATCACACCTGACAACCTTATTTTATTTTAATCAATAGATAATTACTATATATCGGCAACTAAAATCATAGCTAAGGATATGTTTATAAAGGGGTTTGTTTTTTAATCGTTAAAAAAACAAACTAATGCTTTTATATGCACTATTATAACTAAGATTAATTAAAGCTGCTATAATTTACATTAAGTTTTAAGTTAAAAGTAAGTCGTAAATTAAACCACATAACATTTAAAACGCTATTATTTTAAATTATATACTTATATTTATACTTATTTATAAGCTAGTTTTAATTAAAAAAAATAAATTTATATATATTTAATAAATAATTAGCTTTTTTTAACTTTAATTATATTTAATTAACGCTTTAATATATTTTTAAAATTATTATTTAAATGTTTTTAATTTAATTTAACTTACTTTTTTATAACAAGGTTTTTTAAAGCTTAAATTAATAAATAACTATATATTTTTAATATTAAATTAATTTTTTTAACTAATAATTTTATTTAATTAAAGTTAAAGTTATAATAAAATATATATAATATTTTATAGCTATTATTTTATAATTAATTAAATATATATTTTAATTAATATATTAAAGCGTTATTTATTTAAAAATAAAATTTTTACTTTTAAACTTTATTTTAGCTTTAATTAAAATTAATTATAAATAATATATAAAATTAATAAAAATAATTATATTTATTAAATTATTTAATAATATTTTATAAAATATAAAAAATAACTTATAATTATAGCTTATAATTTTAATAACGTTAATTAATATATTATTTTTTTTTATTATTTTTTTTTTTTTACTTTTTAATATTTTTTAAAGTTATTAATAAATATAATATTTAAAAATAATATAATAAGTTAATTAATAATAATAAATATAATAATTTACTAAGCTTTTTTTTAATAATTAAATAAATAATTTTTTTGCGTTTAATATTATATTTAAAGCTAAAATAAAATTTATTAAATAATATTAACTTTTAGCGCTAACTAGTTTTTATTTTAAAATAGCTTTAGTTTTTTTTTATACTTAGTTTAATTAATTTATGCTTTTTTTATTAACTTTAAAAAAGCTGCTTTATAATATTTAACGCGTATATAATAATTTATAAATATTAAATAATTATATATATATATAACTTATATAAAAATAATAACGTTAATAACGTTAGTTAAATTTAATTAATTTAAATAATATATTTTATATAACTTTTTTTATTAAAAGTATTAAATTAATTTAACGTTATAATTATTAAAAAAATATTTTTAATTATAAGTTTTAATTTAATAAAAGTTATTATAAGTAGTTTAAGCGTTAAAATTTAAATAAACTTGCGTTATTTTATTATTTTTATTTAATTTAAAGTATTAAAAATTTTTATTATAAATAATATTATAGCTTATATATAAGTTAACGTTAAAATATTAAAAAATATATTTTTTTTATTTATTTTAAGTTTAAAAAGCCTTTGTTTTTATAATATTTAATAACTTTTTTAATTTTAACTTATTAAAAAATATTATATTTTAATATATTTATTTTAAATATAAAAAAATAAAAAACTTATAAAACTTATATAATTAAATATATAGTTTTTTGCTTTATATAATAATATATTTTTTATATAAAAGTTTAATATTATTAAATTAAAAACAAGCGGTAAAAAAATAAAAGCTATAGCTAAAATAAAAGGCGTTAATGTTAAATAATTAAAAGGTATAATATTATATATAAATAAATAAGTGAAATAAATGACTATATTTATTAATTTATTTAACTAAGTAATAAAAAGGTAAAACTTTTATATAAAAAATTCTTTTTTAATAAAAGAATTTTATATACGCACACTGCTTAACTAGTTAAGCTAATAAGCTAGCTTAATTATTATATAAATAGCTTTATATATAACTAAAAGCAATAACCTTATACGTAGTTAACACTAGTATTTTAATAGTTAAGCTAATTTAACGATTTATATAAGCAAAATAATATTTAATTTAACTAATAAATAACTTAACTAGTTAAAATAAAACAATAAAAAAAAATTATTTAAATTGTTTCTTAAATTAAATAAACGATTATTATTTTGTTTAATTAATTGCAAATAATTTAAGCAATTCCTTTTATTTTTTTTTATTTTTTACAAGGGTTTTTTAATGAGAAAAGGTTGGCTGTTAACTCACTACTCCGTACCTCTACCTATCTAATCTACCCCTACCTATCCACCCTTGCCTACCTTCACACCTAAGATTACCTAACTTCGCTAGCTATCCCGTGTTGACCGCGTTGACCGCGTTGACCGCGTTAGTGTATAGCTGTATGGCTGTATAGCTGTATGGCTGTATGGCTGTATAGCTGTATGGCTACGAAGACATTCGAAGGCCTCTGGGGCACCATTCGGAGTAAAAAAAGGCGCTAAACGCTAAATTTTTGTTTGGCCTATATATTTGGCAAGTAGAGTGAGTGACCACCTAGTGGACCAGACGGGCTAGTGAACCACTTTTCCCACCAAAAGTCACCAACTTTAACAGTTAATAGTTTAGTCAATAAAATAGGTAAAAATCTTTTAACGTTATAATTAAAGAGCTTAAAACTGAAATAATATATGAAAAAATTGACAGACCCTCTGGACGCGTCTAGCGGGGTTTAAAAAATAGAAATAAAAATATAACATTTTATTATATAAAATACTAGTAAATCTATTAATATAAAAAGAAATTATTAAAAATTAATACAACACCGTATATAGTTATAATTAAAGTATGCTATAAAGAAAAATCTAAAGAATTTAATGCTATAGTTAAATTATTTTTCCGATTTTTTTCTGGCTATAATATTTTAGTAAGAACTTTTACTACTAAAATTTTTTAGTGTATATTTTTTATTTAGTAATTTCTTAACTATAAAAAATCGGAAAAATAATTTAACTATAGCATTAGATTCCTTAGATTTTTCTTTATAGTATACTTTAATTATAGCCGTATACGGTGTTGTATTAATTTTTAATAATTTCTTTTCGTATTAATAAATTTACTAGTATTTTATATAGTAAAATATTATATTTTTATTTCTATTTTTTAAACCCCGCTAGACGCGTCCAAAGGGTCTGTTAATTTTTTTATATATTATTTTAATGATTTACTTTTTATCTACTATACCGGCGTCCTTGTAGCTATTTTATTTATTTAATTATTTGTTGTTAAAGTTGGTGGTTTTTGGTGGGAAAAGGTGGTCCACTAGCCCGTCTGGTCCACTAGGTGGTCACTCACTTTATCTAAGCCAAGTCAAATACGAAAACTAGCCAAATCAGTTAAATACATCGAAATCAAGGCCCAAATCAGTCAAAATCAGTCAAAAGGGCTTTATTTGTTTTGTTTTGCTTGTGCGGAACGCTGGGCTAATTATAGTGTTGTGTGGTTTAATTCGCGACCCACTTCTGCATGCGTTACAGATTAACATATTCGCACTACCTGAGTACCAACAACAGCAGATTAGGCAAACTTGCAAACTTCAGCATCACTCTAGATATGCGACTTCCAGCGTTACGAGGCTATAAATGTATGCGTTGAGTCGCATCTCCTAGTCTGCAAATTTATCACGAGGATTTTTTCTGAAATTGCCGCACAGCCTCTTGTTCAACAATTTGCACTGCTTTCAGCACACACTGCCCCGGAGCCCCTAGACAACACATCTCGATTATAGCCATGAGTACCTCCCCTCCTCCTCCACCTCGGGTGTCAGGATTCATCCCAAGATTCAAGGAGATTATATCGCCTTGCGAGTGGGTAGAAAACTATTATCCTGGTGGTTATCATCCCGTCGTCTTAGGTGACGTTTTCCACAATGGTCAATACAAAGTCATTCGAAAGCTCGGCGAAGGCTCATACTCGACTGTCTGGTTGGCTCGTGATTTAAGGTAAATACATCTCCTCACCATTTCTCTTGGCGCTACAGACTAAGTATGCTCATTTATCTGAAGGAACAACAAATATGTAGCCATGAAGATTGCCATGTCGGAAAACTCAGAAACCACCAACGAGACAGTAATCTTGCGACTTCTTGGCCAAGCCCCAGGAGGCTCCAAGTATATTACGCAGCTGCTAGGGGAATTTAACCATCAGGGGCCAAATGGAATCCATAAGTGTTTGGTTTTCGAACCTATGGGTCCAACTGTGAACACTATGGTAGAAGAGCTTCCCCAGTTCAAACCTCGTAAGTTGGAGATGAAGATCCGCTATCCATATTGGATGGCAAAGAGTATCCTCAAGCAATCCCTGCAAGCCTTGGTGTTTTTGCACGAAAACGGGATTGCACACGGCGACTTCCAGCCAGGGAATATGCTCTTCACGCTTCGTAATATTAACTCGAAGCCCGAGGACGAACTCCGTCAAAAAGAAGATGTGCAAGCCGGTTTTATCTCACCTCCCGTAGAGAGGTTAGATAGCAAACAAGATAAATGGGCCCCTCCGTATCTTTGCATTGCACAACCGCTTGTATACCCGACCGACTACGCTCAAGATTTCAAGATCAAGTTATCCGATATGGGTGGTGGTCAGTATACTCCTCAAAAACACCCTTAGCCTCTTCATTTCTCAGTTATATGCTAACATCTTCTTTGTATAGCCTATTTTGTTAAGGAGCCTCCGGCCAAGCCTATTACCCCAGCCAGCCTCCGAACACCTGAATACGTACTTACCGGCGCCGTTAATCATACCATGGACATCTGGAGCTTTGGGTGTCTAGTATTCGAGCTGCTCACAGGACTGCCCCTTTTATGTACACCATGGTACCCAAATCAAACTGATCAAGATGATGAGCACCTCCTATTAATGAGCACTAGGCTCGGACCACTCCCTGATAACCTCTACCAGCACTGGAAAACATCTTCGTTTTATTTTACACCCGAGAGAAAGCTCTACAACTGTGGGCTTGGGGGGGTCCCTGAAGGTCAGGAGCCACTTATACTGGAAGAACCAACCATGGAAGAGGCATTTGATCAGGCAGAGCTAGACATTGACGAGGAAGAAGCGCGCAAAATTAAAGCGCTTATTCGGAGAATTCTGCACTACGATCCTGAAAAGCGGCCCTCTGCTGCTGAAGTGCTACGTGATCCGTGGTTCCTTGAGGATGAGGTTAGGAACGACTTGTCCTAGAGGTTGATATTGCCGTGTTGACATATAAGCGATCGCTTTAAAAGATGCGGTAACGCGTTCTAAGCTGGGGTAGGCAACTCATGTACTTAAAAAAGCTAAAAATATACTAGGTAGCCTACAAAAACTATAGTGAGATGTGGCCTGTGTTAGTACATGGCTCTGTTTACCTTGCTTTCCTGTATTCAGCTAGAAACCTATTACGCTGTTTAATGTCTTAATCAGCGCTCCGCATAAGCAAAACAAGTTAAATAAAGCCCTTATAACTGACTTTAATTGACTTAAGCCTTAATTTCGGTGTATTTAACTAACTTGGCTGGTTTTTATACTTGATTTAGCTTAATTATTTATTAAATATATAAGTTAAGTAATTTTAAAAGCTAATGTATTTTTTATATAAGTGGACCACTTACTTAAGTAAACTACTTTAATAACTTATATAAAATTTATATATTAAAACTTTAATAACTTTATTAATTTTATAGCTATAAACATGTAATTTAAAAATTTAAGCTATTAACTTAATAAGAAATTTAAATATATTTTTTATAATTTTATTATTATTTTATTTATAGCTATATTAAAAACCACGTTAAAACTTTAGCGCGGTTTTTATTTTACTAAAAAGAAAAATAATAGTAAAAAAATAAAAAATATATTTAAATTCTTTATTAAGTTAATAGCTTAAATTTTCAAGTTATATATTTATAATTATAAAATTAATAAAGTTATTAAAGTTTTAATATATAAATTTTATATAAGTTATTAAAATAAACTACTTAAATAAATAATTTATTTATATAAAAAATATATTAATATAAATAATATATTAAAAATAAATTAATATAATAATAAAAACTATTTTTTATACTTTTATTATTATATTAAAAAATTATAATTAAATTTTATATAATTTATTTTTTTTATTTTTAAATAATATTATAATTTATTTTTATAAAAGTAAAAGTTATTATTTAAATTATAATTATTATATATTTTATTTATTAATTTTTAATAAATATAATAATAATAATAATTTTAAAGGTTATATTATTAATATAATATTATTTTTAATATATAATTATTTATTTTTATTTTTTTTATTTTTAAATAAAAGGTTTAAAAAAATAAGCTTTTTAAAGATTTAAATAAAAATTAACTAAGTTATAACCTTAAAAGGTCGTGATTTTTTTATTTTATTTAATAAATTAATAAATCTTTTTTTATATTATTAATTAATTATAAACTTTATTTATATAAACTTTACTTTTATTTATTTAAAGTAATAATTAAAGGTTAACTTTTTAAATATAAGTTTTTAACTTATAAATAACTAGTTAACTTATATAAATTTTTATATACTTTAAAATAAATAAAGCCGTTATTAAAATATAAGTATTTTACTTAGTTATAATAAGCGGTTATTATAATAAGTTATATATTTAACTTATATAACTTTACTTGTTTATATTATTAAAAATAATTAAAATAATTAAAGCATTAAATTATTAAAGGCATTTAAAGCTATTAAAAATATTTAATTAAACTATTATTAAAAACATTTAAATTATATTTAAGTTATATTTTAAGTTATTAAATATTAGCTATAATTATAATTAAAAAAAACTTAACATTGTTTTTTTAAATATAATTTATTTAAAACATATATATATTTTTTAATATAGTTTATATAAGGCTATATATATTAAAATTTTTTATAAGTTAACTAGTTATTTATAAGTTAAAGACCTGCACTTAAAGGGTTAACCTTTGGTTATTGCTTTAGGTGGACGAAAGTGGAGTCTGCACAGGTATTACAAATATATGCTGCTGCTATAAAGGCAGCCAACCGGGCAATATATACTACACTCGAGTAGGTAGGGAACTTAAGGAAGATTATGTGTAGGTAATAGAGCACGTTGGAAGCAGTAGTATCGCAGCACTAACACTATTAACAGAAAGGCATTTTATGGGCCGAGGTATAGCGTCGCCAGCGTCGGCAGGTAAAGTCTGGCATTTAAGGGTGATTAATAGTTGGGTTGTCTGTGGCTATCTTCCCTGATATGTTCACGTTCTATATTTTTGCGCTTATGTTTTGTTATGTGTCGAGCGACTTCCTAGGAAGTCGCTTGAGCCGTACGGACCGTCCTGTAATGCATATAGTACTAAAATCCGGTTTACAGTATTGAACGGTCTTTATTTTTGTGCAATTATAGTTAGTATGTGCATTAGAAATTATGCAATTTTTTTTTTGTTCCTAGGTACCTATCGGGTCTTGCTCAGGACAGGGCTCAGGCTCAGGCTAAAAGCGGCGTGGCTCAGGTTGGATTCCCATTCCGATTCGGGATGGTAAAACCCATCTTAGAGGTACTATGTAGATAGGCTCGTGCTAAGAGCGGCGCGACCCACCTCAGCACGACATCTTATCGGGTATTCTAACCTTACTTAACATTAGGTACCCTCTACTAGTACGCATCAGCCACCTACACAGTATTCAATACGCCCTTGGTATTTTACCTTAGCACTGGAGGGTTAGTCGCAAGATCACCCCATCTTCATATCGACAACTATTTATTATATAACTTCAAGCAATTCGTTGCCAATCGATCTTCTGAAGCCATTCTATCTTAGTTTAAGTTGCAATCTAGCCGAAAGGGACCATATCTCTTTTTTCTTTTTTTTTTCTTTTTTTTTTTTTTTAGCAGGTTCTACGCGCCGCAACAGCTCGACACCGCCAACCGTGCTCATTACAATCCACCACAATCCACCACAATCCACACGGAGCAGTCACGACTTATACCGCGACGCACTGCGAAAGCACCTTGCCGCTGCCCAAGGTCCTCGGGGGCACTCGTTCCTCTTCCATATATACCTATATTATACCCCATATATTCACATACATTTCCTTAGCGGCCGAGGCGCCCGTCGCTTTGCGCCATGGATTCGATGGATCTAGATCATGACATGGACATTGATGTCGATCTTGTCGCCGACGAGCCCATTGCGCCCGAACCCGACTTGGTTTGTTGTTCTTGCTTTCGCGCGCCCTGTGCCGCCCGCGCTGATTCCTTGCCGTAGGGAAATCGCTCACCGGGCGAGATTGACGACGATGCAGACGCCCGCTGTCCCACCAAGATCTTCCTCAAGGGTCTTGATGTGATGAATCCCGATGACGTCAAAGCCTACGTTGCGCAACACTGCTCTGACCACTCGCTGAACCTCGAGCGGATAGAGTGGATAGACGACAACTCCGCCAACCTCCTATTTGCTTCGGAGAATATTGCCTCCCAGGCCCTCGTTGCTCTTGCCGCCGACTCCATCTCGGATGTCTTACAACTGCCTGCTCGGCATCTGCGCCCTGCTAAGCCTTTTTCCACGAAGCCAGATGTCACTCTCCAAGTACGACAAGCTCTCGAGAGTGACAAGAAACAGGCCGGCGCCGCTTCGCGCAGTCGCTTCTACCTCCTCAATCCAGAGTATGACCCCGAGGAACGACGCCGGAGGAACGAAGCAAGAAGATATCGCGACCGGAATGGCGACGGCTTTTCGCGGAGGCGTGGACGCCAGGCACGGGCCGACGAGAGCGATGAACCCTTTGACGTGAACCTCTACGATGATAGTTCTACCGCCACAGAGCCCAAAGTACGCTCCCGGCTCAGGCGTTCTCTGACGCCCGATTACGAGACAGCTGAACCCAGAATGGGTTCGTATCGGTCATCAAACCGTGGCAAGGAATTATTTCCAGGCAGCAGAAGATCAAGACGTGGGGCTTCAAGAGATCGCTCAGCTTCTCCGGCCCGCGATCGGGACCGGGATGGCGATCGGGATATGGATGATCCGATGATTAGCGACGGGTCGGCCCTAGCGCGAGAACGGAATCGCTACAGGGCACATGCCATCAAGAGCCATATGTCTCGCCGGAATCGGGAGAGAGAGCTCTTCCCCACGGAGACAACGTCAGAGAACGGGCGCTTAGGCGATAATGTCGAGGATGCGGCCACCCTTCTCTCCAAGGGCATCACACTCCCTCTAATGGACGGCAATAGTGACACTCCGGCCACCTCTAGTCGTAAATTAGAAGATCGAGTCACGGCCCCTGGCAGGGTCAAACTAGCAGACAGGGTTACGAGCCCGGATTCGACGGGGAGCCCGGCTTTCAATATCCGCGGTGCAGCGAGTCAAAGGAGCTCCAATACAGGCTTCGCTATCAAGGGGTCCGCCGGAAAGTCAGTTAAGGAGCTTTTTCCCGATAAGTTTGGCAATAACACAGGCAAGGAATTATTCGGCGATACATCCGGGGGACGGCCTAGACAGCGGCAGAGGGCAGGTGATCTCTTTGACTGATCTTATCCATAGCGTACGACTATTGGTCGAGATACGAGTGGTCACCGCCACCATAGTGTATGGGTCATTTGATCTAGATGGCAAGAAGCGAAAGCAAGAAGCACGGTTCTGCGTTGAAGCTAGGGCGAGATAGTAAGGAGTTTGCTCTCCAATGTATGAGACTTCTGCGGGGAATTCTTCTCGACGGCAACGATATAGACGCGCGCAGTGCTTTATGACACGCGACTGGGCCATGATCTTCTATGGATAGCCAGATCCAGGTCCCCTCCCCATGATATGTATCTCCGCGCTCTACTTGAGTGGAGAGGATAGAGACAATTACTATGTAGATCTATAGACGAAACAGAGGCGCCCGCGTCTAACGCATGTTTGTTCCCGCCGAAATATGCCGCGCGGGAGGCTATTCGCACAACCATACGAAAGAAAACCCATACTCATTTACGCAGCTTCACCCCTTTTTGAATTGGTCCTTGCAGCCTACCTAGTAGTAGACCCCCCTCGGGGGTAAATGGTAACTCAAAGTAGCCTTCGGTCATACTTGATCTCGGTTCCTACCATTAGTCCTTACTTGAGTGCATATGGTGTGGGTATAGGCAACTTTGAGGGGCCGACCTACTTAAAGGTACCCAAGTCAAGCACCAACGTATACGTTAATATTCAGATCACGTAGGCTGTGGTATTTCCCGACGCAAGGAAGTGGCTATCCTGCCACATGCCGGTAATATGCTGTGCCTGGTGCTAACTATAATAACTACGCCGTGTGAATTACACGTTAGGAGGTAGGTATTCAGGCCTTCCTTCATATTGACATTCTCTCCCTCTCTCCCAGACATAGCCACAAAACATACAAAACAAACAAAACAAAACAAACACACCGACGCCACCTACCTCGTCCACTGCTCCCGTTGATTTACTTGTTTTGCACTGCTGCTTCAAATCGCCACCGACCCCCCACCCTACCTTGTCACACTCATCAGCGATACCCTCCTGAACCATGGGCGAGCCCCTAAGCTGGCTGAAATTGGGACAACGAGCCCGGACGCCCACGACTCCTCTCACAGCCAATCCGCTCGAGTGCAAAGCGACTCGTGATTCCCAGTCTTGTGATCCGCGACGACCGGGCTCGTCTCGCATGTCAACTCGCACCCCGCCAGAGGCCAGGCTCGAGGCCCCGTCTACAGATGAAGGCGCCGCCGATTTTCTTGTCCGCGATCAGGACCAAGTTTGGTATAATCCAGTAAGTGACGTACAGAGTCACGCCCGATGGTGCCACTTGGAAACTAACCCCGACTTATCATTCAGTCGTTAGATCAGATGGTCGAGGCGCTTCAGGTATTACTTATGACCCATGGCGTCCTCGAGCCCATCCCAATCCAGTACAATTCGTACATCCTACATCTGGTGGAAGGTTTTGCTGTTGCCCAGGGAAACATTCGCAAGGCAGAAGCGGCCTATCAGGAAGCGAGACGATCGCTGGAGCAGAACCTCGAGCAGTTCCGCCTGGTGGCTGATGAATGGCTCGAGCGAGAGTCCCAATATCGTGCCGAGGTGAAGAGACTTGAGGTGCTCTTAGTAAGCCGTGGATGTTGTGAACCTATCGGCTCCGGCTTACCTGTGTCACCATAGTCTAAATGTTCCCGAAGCGGGCTCGAGGCAGTGGCATTAGCGAGAACAAATAGCATCGTTGACCGCAGTGGCCCGGAAGGTGCCGGCTTCCTCTGGCGGCTCGACAAACTTAGAAAACACCACGTCGATGGTACGCTTGAGACGAAGACCCTCCTTCATGGGACTAACGTGTCTAATGAGATTCTCTAGGTTTACCGCCGCCACGAAATGTCGTCATCGCGAATCAGGCATGTCGGACAGAAATTCGAGAAAACCAGTGCGAGGAGGAGAAGAATAGGACAATGGGGATAGGAGGGGACCCTGACCGAGGTATTCCACCGACCTACCCCCCTCTTGGTGCACATCCCGAGAGCTAAGCATATATTTCCTAGTCCCGACTCCCAAGATCCTCGACAACGACAACGATTATCGCATGAGCGAGAAAATCCTCCAACAGTATGTGACCACAAGGGCCTCCACCGCCTCCAGAGAATGGTGGGCACACCGGCGCAACCATACTTCGCGGCCTGAACTGGACGTCCCGAAGAGGTGCCAAGATGATTCCCGTAACCACTGCGCAGGCATCATGACTATCCCAACAGTGGCAAGTGGGAGTCATCAAATCCACCAGGAGGGACAATTACCAACCAAAACAAATGCGAAAGAAGGCAAAGTGTCGACGGACTTCTCTATTTCAAAAGGATTTCGCCATCAGGAAGATGCTTCGAGCATGCCTGCGTTTTCCACTCCCGATCTTCCAACTTACGCCAAAGGTTCGAAACACGACAATGTGGCCGCCGCCACCGAAACGGCGTCGGCACGGCACGAGCGGGACCATTCACCCTTTTCCTTCGAGACCGGAGATGATTTTGACTTGTTTCCTAAGCCTACAGAGGGCGAGAAGGGGGATGACACGCCGTACCCGTCACATAAAAGCCGAGAAAGCACGGGCATTGGGACACAAAGACGCTATGGTGATGATACTACCAGCCTAACTGCGAGTAAGGAACAGAGTCCATCAACGGAAAACGGCGATCCTACCATTCATTTGTCTCGCTATGGTCATGCTAGGGGGGGTACAAGCCCCCGCAACAAGCCAGGGCGAGGACACCGGGATGCGGTCCATGGTAGGCATACGACGATGGGGGGCTCACCGGGTCAAAGCAGCCACAGTCTCGATCCTCCGCTGGCTGTCTCACCGGCAGAGCAGGAGGCTTCACAGAGGCAACAGGCCGAAACGAATGCGCGAATCGCAGCAACACTTGCTTTAGCCAATGTTCTTGGTAGGACGAGCCAGAATAAATAACCTCGTAACGGTCTGGCCTACAGGTATTAGACTATGATGGCAGATCTACCACAGGCAAAATTAGCAGGTCCAGTATTGCTACTATTAGAGTTGCACAACGATGAGCCAATAAGATATACCCTCTTAATCGATGAAGCGTTCCATTGATTTGAGAGTCGTTAAGGCCACCCGGGTCAGAAACACCGGCCACTTTCCTATGTGACCCTATATCGGACAAGTATAATCATGACATCGTCCGCTAAGTGTTCTTTGTGTGCCTTTAGGAGGTTCATTCCCCCAGGCTAGATACGTCAAAGGCCTCATCGAGACGCGAGAGCGAAAGTTCGATATTCGTCCCCATGGTGGGAGGCCGTTATAGAGTGGTACGTCCGCACCTGCATGTCCTCTAAGGGGCGAGAATATCAAGAATTGCGAGAGCTGCCGAGGTGCTCGACTGCCTAGCTTAATGATCTCTATTTCTTCGGATAAAACGCGCAGTGACGCATTGACATGTAAGACTTGGAACGGACTAGGCCATGGATGGTTGTGCGACGCCTATGGACGATGCAGAGTGATGCTCTGCCCCCTCGCCGGTACTTGGTATCTGCGTCGTCCGTGCCACGGAGGGATGGCCTTGTTGCATTCAGACACGCTCATGTGCTCACTCATGTACGTGTACAGTGATAACACAGTGTTGTCATGGTGCTGGCCCCCAGCCCAGGTCACCAATTGCGTAGATCCTCGATAGCCGACAGTTGAACCAGATCGCTGGGCCACAGGGAACCACAATCTAGCCGTGGGCGGGTGTGCGAAGCGTCGATGCCGGGTGAATGACGAGACGTTTTATTGTCTTTCACTTACCGCTACTTCAGCTGTCACGACATTATCTGCCGTCATCGTCACCACACTGCGGCCTACTGTAGGCATTGCTGTAGCATATATAGTAGTAGTACAGTGTATCGGTGGGTTTTGTACCTTTCTGGGGTTTAAACAGTTATTGCGACGCTTCTTCCTCTTTATCTTGTCTCAGAGCCCCCTACTCGGGATATGACCCCTGACAGATCGAGAACACCGCACACTTGAAGCCCCTACCTTCGTACCTACGTGTAAGCACAGTAGTACTCGACCCCATCTACTACCACCGTATAATGCAATGTGCTTACACCGTAGCATACTACTACCCAAGGTTAGCGCACATACGCATAACCTGCAGCATCCCGACTGTGCGCACGGGCGAGTGATGGTGTGAAACGATCGTTCGGATGGCCCCGTCGCTTGAGCTGTGCCAGCGGTGAATGGACGATCATACCCATTGTTCAGTGTTTGACCTTTGTTTTACGATAGCGGCCTTGTACTGTAGGTACTGGGCCATGTGCCGTAGTGTAATCGTAGTGTAGTGTATACTACAAGTTGCTGGGTTCCTTCGTCATGGTTCCTCCAACTCTCCAACAAATCGCCTCCACGCGCGGGCGTCTCCTCTCCTTGTTGGAGGCATAGCACAATACAGTACCGTCCAGTATAGGTGACCACGCTGCTCAAGGTACGCCACAGGATGACTCCCCTGTCCTTTTGCGAGATACAGTATACTACCAGTCGCTAGTGTACATGAAGTGGTTCCCGAATACCAGGTAGGGGGTGGGGGGACACGACGGACATAAATCTCGTGGCGGATCTTGCATAGTGTGCGTATAGGGAGTGTGATTAATCGTCGACGATGGCTTCGACGGCAACATCTTAGTTCGATCGGACTGCTGGGCGTAGGAGTAGTATACTACACTACGTATGCTGTATTCTACAAGCACCGCGCGTGTGCATGAGAATCCATGTCTTCTTGGCCTCGATACAAACGGATGACGACGATGATAATGATGACGATGGTGAGCTGGAGGCGACTGCACACCACACACACACACATACACACACTAGGCTAGGGTGTGTTCTGTCTGTGCTGATGTACATACTTGAGGTCGGCGACCATATTTGAACAACAACGCTATTGACTTGCGCAAACCAGGGTATCCCCCGGTCAAGCCCCGGGGTGCTTCGTCAAGATCGACAGCGCTAGGGCTCAACGATGTTCAACGATGTCAGCCAACAGGATTGTGATCCGCGCCGCACTTGCCGTGTGCAACGGTATTCCTTGCGCGAGTCATCCCAGTCTGTCGGGACGCTTACTTAGTAGGTCAAGATACACTACATACAAGTATACATTCCATTTACATCGGCCATCAGACCCGATAAACACACGCCCCTATTCAGGTACATGCTTCTTCTTCTTCTTCATCATCTTCTTCTGGCCGTACATACTAAGTAAGTAAGTATACATATGTATACGTACCGGTGGTATACATAGTAGACGGGTAGGTATGCAAGAGGAGGGTCTCTGCCATGTCATTGAAACGATAAATGCGCATCACCACTCGTCGACCGTGCCTATTGTCACACACTCCAGCGAAAAGAGAAATGTATACTATATGTATGATGATGTCTGGCAGGCTTCGCAATCTCCTTCTATTCAGTTTAGCCAAAACATCAACCATGCGCCACACCGCATTAGCAGGCGCTACCATATGGGGGGGCTATCTTGGTGTTTTTCCTGGTGTGGAAATAAGCATCACCTCACCCTGCCGCCGTTGAAATCTATACGTAAGCACGGTTGGGTCGTAACGGCGCCTAATAAGGACAAGTCGCCAATGCTGACCCGCAAGCTGCTTCCTTCAGGTGGTACAGTGTGTACGGTGGGCACGATGCCTGTGCGCGTTGTTGCTGGCTCGCTTCCATACCATTGCGTTGCGTCACGTTTTACCCTTCAGCTAGATGGACAGTTGGAGAGGTATAATGAGTGGCATAGACTTCTTCTGCGGTTCTATATCGTCTAAAGGGTCGTTGGGGATAGTTGCTGACATGTCTGCTGTTGTTCCATACCATCCTTTTCTTCCACTCTTCCACTCTTCCACTCTTCCACTCTTCCCACTTGCCCCCGGGCTCCCCGGCTTCCACGGAGCTGGACCGAGGACCTTTGCGGGTCTTGCGCCAAGCCCGTGGTAATCAGCGAGGATCGTCCATCGACACAGCAGTTCAGCTGCCCACTCGAAGAAAAATGTGCCATGATCGACCTTGGCCATGCCTCGTTTCGACAAGGGGTATGTCTCGGGTGGCCTTGAGTCGACAGTTGGAGCATCTCCCTGTCCATCCGCCGTATAGTACTTACATAGTACATGCGAGCCCGGGGCAATATTGGGTATAGCATTTGACGGCAGCTTCATTTCTATTTTCACCTGAAGGACCTATCACACCCCATACCCGGTGGTCGTCACGACGGCTCGTTTAATACTTCAGCTGACGGCGCAGCGACCCGTTCTCGCCAATCTCTCGTTGCATGCTACCGCCATCGAGCACAGCATACAGCGTGAAGGGGTCTTACCTCGTGGATAGAATATCCACGAATGATGGAGGGAGCACACGTTGCCCATTTCGGATTGCTCGTCAACCACACATGGCTCTTTTAGGCCGTGTTTCGTGCAGATTTGCTGCATCCTACGTCAATGCCTCGACGTAAGCGGTAATACTCTGCACGTAGCGCCGAACCTCCTCCTCTCAAGAGGATTCGCTAGCGCTGTCCGGCATACCGAACTGGCCAAGCTTGTTGCGGCCGACGGCACTAGAGATCCGTGGGTCACGCTCAGATCCGAACCGTTTTCTCTTATCCTTACCTATTATGACCTAGCCATGGCATATTCGTTTTTCCTACAAGGGGCTTCGTGTGACATGATTAAACCATTGTATTATTATCACCTGTCTACCCCGTAGATAGGAGCCCGATGATACCTTGGTGTAGGCAAACTAGAACATATGTAGTTAAAGTAAAAAAAAGAGCACATTCATTAGAACATGGGCTCGAAATCGCGCGCTCTGTCCCGCTCGCTTTCCCTCTATCCCTTTTTTTTTCCCCTCCCTTTCTCTGCTTTGTATTATTAACTACAATTTCACGTGAGGACTTTGTGGCACACTACCTATTCATTGATAACAAGCGAAGAGAGAGAACAACAAAAAGGAATCTAAACTCTGTACCCTGAATGATAAATGCTCTATCGTGGTACTGTAGGACTGTATCACCGATAGTAGAAGGCTGACGGGGCAAGGATATCCGTCTGAAATGATCGACTCCGACGAACCCAGCTCCATGGGTGGGTGGACGGGTAGACAGCTGGCTGAGTGCGACAGAAGAAAGACGCGATCGGTACTACGTAGAGTCAGATGGGTACAGTATCGAGGCACCCCCGTCCTCGTCTCGTCCAAACCACGCGCAATCGCGGGCTACGCTGTAACCATCTGCGCGGTACTAGCAGGACGGAACATTCTGTCGCCATATTCCCTGCCGTTGATCACTTTTCAATTTCCACCTTTTACACCTCCAGTAGTCCTTTCAGGAAACCGATGCCCAGGCTTCTCCCGGGACTGACCTGCCAGATCAGCAACCCCTGAGTTGCGCAAGGATTCCTCGGGGACCCATTTATATATCCTTACAGCCCATGGCAATAATGATGGACCACCGACAAGCCCAGATTGTACTAGGGGCAGAACTAGGGGGGGAGGCTACGCTATTAAACGATTTGGCCTTATTATTGCAACTATATACCTACCGTACACCTGGAACCGGCTCTCTGCCTGTCTGTCTGTTGTCAGTAGACCAGGCGGGCAATATGACAAGAAGCCAAGCAGGCTGGTTACGCATGGTATTCAACGCCCCACCCTCTCTCCTAGAGAAAAAAAAGTATTGGCATTTCATCCCACCGTAGCCTCAGGATTTCGCTGTAACGCTATCAATGTGGCCCTGTGTAATTAGTAGTATAGTAGTAATAAAGAAACCCTTGCTGGTCCCCGGTCCGGTGTCAACAAATAAATCTCCGGAGGGGCTGTGCCCGCGTCGAATATGCAAGATCATCTGTAATTTAGTATCGTCGTCATCGCCAGATGCCTTTCCCTCTTTCCTCTATCCTTGGCGGGTTTTGGTATGTATGTGTAAGCTCTCGTATCTCGCCTCCTAAAGGCAATAGAACTAGATTTGGTTGAATATCACTGGGGGGCAAAAACGAAGAACGGTTTCAGGCCTCAGAACTCGTGGTACGATATGTATGCAATATGTACACTAGGTGTGGGTATACAGACTCGCTCTGCGGCCAAGGTCAAGGCCAACTCGTGCTGTTAAAGCCGAGCTGGGAACGGTATGGGCGGTACATGCACGTACCAGCTGAGGTCTGGAACTTGTGTGATGTATTATCAACCTATCTATTCTCCCTACTACGCAGTACGTATACTTATTGCCCATTACCCATACTCAGTAGTATATGTGCTGATACTGTATCTGTCTATCTCCTTGACGCCTGGATTTTGCCTATTCGGAACGTCACAGGGGCTAGAAAAGCTTAGACGGTATCTTACATATTAGGCAGTCCGTTATCTGGTTTGGGTCTTGCGTCGCAGAGAGAAAAGTACAATACATGGAACAATGCTAGTCCAGATGGAGCGTGAGAGTCCAACGCTGGATAGCTAGATGGATAGATACCTACCACTACTACCTAATCATCGTGACCACCACATCAGCACACTATACTAGATACCGCAACTTGGAAAGGAGAAACAGGAGCGTTTTGGATAGAGGCACAGGCAAGGTAAGAAGACTAGCAGAGTTGGGCGAGACGGGGTCGGTGGGAACGTGCGACTGATCTACCGGTGACAGACTGGCCCTACATTAGTGTACCCAAGGCTGGGTACCAACCTAGCGTCCTAGTAGCATAGCGTGGGCGGTAAGTCGTGTTGTGTGTGTGTGTGTGTGTGTGTGTATACGTAGTGCGTGGAGTTGCGGTGGTAGTGGTAATGGTTGATGGTTTGTGTCCGTTCGTTGCTCGCCTGCCGTAGTAACGTAACCGCTCTCTCATTCTTCCGTCCTTCTTCTGTCCTGTTCTTCTGCGGGCTCCCAGCAATTTGCCATCCCTGGTTCGCCATTCCCAGTAGCCCGTGCTTTGGCGCCTTGTTCCCATGTTTTCCTCCCCTACCCTTTTTTTTTTCTCTTTTCTTTTTCAACCCGTTTTCTTTGGGGAGGGGTGGCATTGCCGATCCGTGCAGACAGGGTGTCCTGCTACTGTATATAGGTATTACTTGTGCGTGTACGTATGTCTACGTGCATGTATATGTGTGTGTGTGTGTGTGTGTGCATTTGTGTGGACGCATATAGATAGATATGTGATGTACGTGATAGTGCCGGGACTCGTGGGTCCCTTGTCAGTTTGATCCCCTCTGTGTCTACTGAGCAGCAATACATTGCTAGAGTATACAACACGTACACGGACGATTTCATATGCCGGCACCTGCTAGTGCTGTGCCATCGAGTGTGCTTATTTGGGTGCTCTGGGTGCTCGGCGACCATTGGGGCTTGATGTAGGTTACCTGTGCGTTTCATGTAGGTCACCTGTGGGTGGCTTATGGTCTGGAGGTCTGGTGATTTCTTAGCCTCCGCTGGGGATAATGGAGAATGGAGGACATAGTCTGCTCGCGGATGTCATTAATCCGGCGGTGGTTCTTTTGTTCTGGGTATGCCTACCTGCCTGCTTGCTTGCTTGCGCGCTCGGTAGAATGGGGCGTGGATGAGAAGTGGATGAGAACTAGATGAGAGAGAGGACGGGAGAGCAGCTAGTTACTTTAGCTGCACTCTAGTGTGGCATACCGTAAGTAATAGTCTGGACTACATACATATTTAGTAGTCGGCATTTGCGTCCGCCAGGAGTTGTTGTCATGATTCCATGTGTTTTCTATATTTCCCGCCTCTCCACTTTGGGACGAGCGCAATATCATACCTACTCTTTCGAGACCATGGTCGCCGGCTGTATATAGTTTTTACCTGGGCATCGCTAGGTTCCCTGTTAGACTAGTTGGTGACTAGCCAGCAGCAAGGCTGCTCACCATGTTTCTGCGAGGTACTATTTGAAGCACTAGAGAGAAATAGACACCCTTCACACACCCAAACAGCGTGACGCCGTATGGTTGTTGTGCTGGTCAGGGTAATGACGTGCTTCCTAATCGGTGAGAAGTACACACCTTGAGTCTGTGTCAATATTCGATGGATGGCATCGTCTCTTTGTATTAGTGTACTTAGCTAACCAGTTCATCTGGTCGTCTACCAAAGTCACGATAGAAAAGATGGATATACTTGAATCGACAAGATTGATATTGTTTTCTGAAGGGTATCTTGTTAATACCTAATACTGCGCTATTAAGTTCATTGCGTGGCTCTTGAGCACGCCCTCGAAGTGGCGCGTAGAAACGTAGGTAGTGTAATGAGGCTTCCCATCGGGGGATAAGTCCATACGAAGGGTATTCGTTCTGTTATTAGTTCAATGCTGCCTTTGCCTTTTGCTATGCCCGTCCCATTGCCGTGTCCGTCTCTGTATCCGTAACCCCCGTTAAGAATACCAATCAGGGGAAGATTGCGCCAAAACTCCCAACAATGTTTATTAGTCTTAGTCTACCAGATGGCTCACTCTCAGCCTCGCGTCCCCCTCGTCATTCTGGCTGCTCCTCCGACTGGCTGAACCGAGTCGACATCGAAAAAAGGGATGAGAAAGATCATGTTGCTGTGCCGAACTCGATACTAGATCGAGGGGCGAGTTCGGCGCCGTCGGCAGTGCGTGGCGTTCACCGACCCCCAGAGTTTGTATTGGCGGCAACCGCAAGTCAGGCCTCCCTGGCACGGAAGACAATAACGTGTCCGATCCAAATGTTGGTTTCATTGAATCGTAGCTGTTACGCCGTAAGGGTGGAAGGGCTATGGGACTCCGCGGCGGCATAGGATCCTTAGTGACGGGGATAGAATATAAGGAGCCTCTGTCTGAATGAGGGGAGGGGAGGCCCGAGGACGGAGGCACAATTTGTGTAGTATGAGCGTAGTGTACCATACAAGGGGAAACAGGCTCGTAATGGTGGTCTGTCGGGAGCCTACGTACTGCCCCGGTGGTTAATCCCAGCTGTGGTCTTCGAGGATGGTCGGGGGGGGAGGCCGCTGTGTGATGGCCGTCGTACCCGGCGGACGTCTTCCTTCGCTGGATCTGGCGTTTCCGGCGGTTCTGACTACCATTCCACCAGTTCTTGACGGCGTTGTCACTCCGGTTGTTCAACCGCCTCGCGATCTCGGCCCATCGCTTGCCCAGATCACCAACAAGCTTCTCAATTAACTGGCCCTCCTCCGCAGATATAGGTTCATGGTTTAGCGACGGCTTCAGGTTTTGATGGTACCGTTCCCGGCACTGCTTAGGGCTCCTAGAAACGAGTGTATCTGAGATTTTGACCCAATTTAAGGGGCCCTGCTGCTGGACAAGGCGTATAAGAGCGGCATCCTCGCGCTGGGACCACGGCCCTCTCCGAAGTTTAGACATCCTCGGATGTCACTTTTACCGTCCTAGATAAGTCAAGGCAAGCGGTACAGGTGGTGAGGTATTCATGTAATTTCCTGATATCTCTATGCTATCGAGAGATGGTCCAACTTGGTGCTAGGCGGCGACTCGAAACCGCAGTTGTTGAGATGATGTGCTAGTACAACGTAGGTTATCCGTACTGTGGTCGACAGATATATGAATGGTCCGCAGTGTATTCTAAGAGTCGAGGATGTGTTGGTTGCTGAGCGAATACCTTGATGGGAGAGGGGACAGGAAGGGGGACAGTTTCGTACGATGATGATATTGATGATGAGATGGAGGAAGAAGAGAGGGGGGGGGGGGGGGGGGGGGGGGGGGGGTGCAGGGGGGGGGGGGCCCCCAAAATTAAAATGGGATTAAAATGGGCGGAGGCGATAAAAAAAAAAAAAAAATTTATTAT